>QXDU01000246.1:0-148325 GCA_003717275.1 Protomyces pachydermus | reverse complement strand
CCATGGACACAACAAATGTTCCAGCAGCTTCCATGAGCGCAAGTATATAAAGGTGGCAAGGTCTCATAGTAACATAGTAAGGAATCCCAGTATCAGCTGAACAGCGAAACACCTAAACACCCGAACCAATAGAACATCTGTTGTTCTATTGCTTTCTCTTGCTTTCTGTGTTGTTCCATGATGGTCGTTCATAGACGTGCGATTTGCCACTGCCGATCACGTCGTAAGATCTTGACCGCGAGTAGCATCACCTCCAACAAAAACAATAGAACAACAGATGTTCTATTGGCTTCCATGGACACAACAAATGTTCCAGCAGCTTCCATGAGCGCAAGTATATAAAGGTGGCAAGGTCTCATAGTAACATAGTAAGGAATCCCAGTATCAGCTGAACAGCGAAACACCTAAACACCCGAAGAGTACAACGACCACAGCAAGGCAAAGATGTGGACAGCGCATCTGGCTCAAGGGCTAGAAGAGCGATGCAAGTCATAGATCGCAGGAACTTCGTTGTCTGTTTCGTCCGTTGCACACCACGAAAGGTTCTTCTGGCGACTGGAATCTTACGCGCATCGCAGAAAATCTGGATGACTACCGAATGCTTAGCGACGAAAAGGGCGCAGGAATTCATCTCACTCTTGCAGTCAAGCGACCGCAATACATTGAGACACCGCCTAAATCGCCGGAACGTGAACGTTTTGCTTCCGTCTTGGCTGCAGATATTATCGAGAAGAAAGGCCCGAGCCATAAGCTTTGGGGTATGTACGAAGTCGATGACCAAGAGAACATAAAGTGCCTGATAACGGCGAGTGCGAAAGGGTTGGGTAATAAGGGAAGGAGGCGCCTACCCAAGCGCTCATCAGACTTCATGTTTTGCCAAAGCGGGATGAGCAAGAAGGCCGCCTGCGAGAGCGCACTAGAGTGGTCAGTCGGCAAGGACTTCTGGTGCCAAGGTTCAGCGCTTCAGAGCCAAAATTACGGCAAGATACTATTGCGACATTATGTGGCCGCACGGGAAATGTACCTGATGATGGAGATCTTTATAGCAGCAGTGACAGCTACGGACATAATATACGCCAGCATGAACTCTCAGCATCGCCGCAGCAAGCATTGGTGTGATGCTCCTGACGAAACAATCACGCACGGCGACTGTGTTCCGCTCGCCCGGAGTGACAGTGGGTGGATGGCAATCTTTGGTAAAGTGCACCTCTAGTATTGCTTCTGCATGCTCAAAAAAATGCCCCGGCGAAAAACATGGGTAGTCATTCGAGACGTGCTATGCAACGGACGGAAGATTAGCGAAAATGCGTTGCGTTCGTGACCAAGACAAGGTCCGTGTTCTGCTGCTATGTCCAGCTTCAATATGAAAGCCAACGTGGCCCATGATCACTCAGGTTGAGCTCAACCACAAATGAGATCCAGACGCGCTTTGAGCTGAAGTCCCTGCTCCATGAGTAATAGCGTAAGCCAAGACAATATCAGGTTACTGGCATTCAGCTCGTCGCGAGCTATGTCAGTGAGCCAGCCAAAAAAGTGCCACTCGTTGTCACCACGGGCAAGCGGAACATAGTCGCCGCGCGTGACCATGAGCTCGTGATGTTGTAGATGGCGGCGCGGCTTACTGCGGCGATGTCCGATGTCCATGCCACCGCGTGTGGCATGGTGAGGTTGATGTGGTTAGTATCTGTGGTGTTTATCCCGCTTTGGCGTCAGATGTCTGAGGAGCGCTTGTGTAGGGGTTCGACAAACGCTTTTTGCTGTGGAGTCCCTATTTTATGCTTTCTGGCGTGACGCTAGTTGTCCACGAAGCTGAGACCTGCTTGCCTACAACACGCTTTCCATTTGCGTGCTTGAATTTGCATTGCCTATTTTCATACATTGAGAAGCCACCTCTTAATCACCTGCTAACAGTCTCTCGTGCGACCTTCCCATTTTCTATTGCGAATGCAGTGGTCATTTGCTGCTGAATCAACAGATAGAAACACTAGTCACTCAAGGCTTTGACCCAGAGGGCGATCGTACCTGTAACCTTGCTGCTGTAATTCATATAGCCTAGCCTTCAAATCGGAACCATCCGCGGAATTGAGGCGCTCCAACAACTCCGCTTCTTGGGCGTCTGCCAGCTCGCCGCGTGAGGCGCTTGCCGAATTGCCCCTTGACGGACTGCTCGTAGCAGAGCGCAGAATATTCAAACGTTGCGACATCTGGTGCGCCATACGCATGATTTCACCTTCCTCAGTTTCGAGAACGCGCGACTTACGGTTTGCGCTGCCAGTGTGTTGAGGGAGGTAATCTGCCATCTTTCTGCCGGTGTGCAAAGAACGACTTGTCTTGTCAAATTCTGCCATGTACTTTTCCTCATCGAGACGAGCACTTGGGTACATTGATTCGAACCGAAAAATCACGCGATGCAAAGTTGCCATAACTAGCTCCATGCGGCGGTGCTCGATCTCGTCTGTGGCCTCCTCAAGAAGAGGCTCAATACGCTTACTGAGCTGACGAGCCCTATCAAGCAAGTCGAGCGGCAACAAGGATGCGCCGGGGGCATCGTCTTGGTCGAGCAAAAGTTCCAGTGCGTTGACAACACCTTGTGCTCCAGCAGCCAGGTTCACAGCTTCGACACTGGGTCTCCGAGATTGTACTTCAGCAGACTCTAGCTGCTGCTGCATAGCCGTCTGCAGCGATCGCGAATCTGGCTTTGGTCCGGCCTCTGCATGATCCATTTCGACTCGGCCGATGTTGCGCAAGCATTCCGCAACAATTTTCCTCACAATCTCTTCGCCAGCTGAGGTCTCGGGTGCATCAATTTCCAGGCTGACAAGACTTTTGCAGACCCTGGCAAGCGCCAACAATGTGCTCAGCGCCGCCTCGTCCAGTTTGAGGCCAGTCAAGACCAGCAATGATAGCTGATGTTGCGAGAATACCTCGCAAAGCGACACAACATCGTCAGACGTTAGCTGAGTAGAGGACAGATTGATTCTTCTCAATTGCTTCCATTGTCTAAGCGTCGTTTTGAGTTGTGGGAGAACACAACGGATATCGCTTTGAGCGAGGTTGAGCGCCCTCAATTCTGGTAGGCGTCCAATAAGGTGCATGAGCTGTTCCAAAGTCCTTGTATCAAGATAACAGCCCTCAAGATCAAGGTATAACAGCGGTGAATTTGGCGAGATAGCAGTCAAAAAGGTGTAGACTTGGGGTGCAGGGCCGGAGCCTAGTAGATCAATGAATTGAAAGCCATTGGAAGAGCAGAGGTGCGCAAGTAGCGCTGCGATATTATCAGTCAGGTGCATGTTACGCAGGGCACACCCTTTGATACCCGAAGCGTGCATGGCGCGGATCAACCGAAGCAGTTGGTCCTCAGAAACCGGGGCGCTACCAAGGCCAAACTCCGATAACGCACGCAGCTCGCCGTCTGACAAGAGCTTCACAGCAACATCCAGTGTCTCGTCAGTCCACTGTGAGCCAAGCCAAGAAAAGTGTTTTAGTTGTGGAGACAGACAGAGAAAGGTGAGCGCGTCGGCCAATCCTGTTGTTGTGGTGTCCCCATTGTAGACAACTTTTAGCGACTCGATGTTCGCGCTCGCAAAAAGGCAGCTGAGCAACAAACGTAGACTGGAATCGTCGAGGCCGCAATTGACAAAAGATACATCCACCAAGTGTTTGCCAGTGAGTGGTAACCCCATTGTGTCTGCGAGAGCGGTAGCCGCCAAACCTCTCAGATCAATATTCTCAAAGATCAATTCTCTTGGCCCCTCAAAAGGAGCTGATACTGGTCCGTTCTTTCTGAATTGACGAGCGATTTGATCAATTGGCTTGATGCGGTACACTTTGCAGCACTGCTGATACAAATCTGCGCGATCAAGTGGCTGCATGTCTGCATACACATTGATGACCTCCATATCCGAGACTGTTGGAAAGCCGGTGTCGCTTCTGTTGTCTTTTGTCTGGTCGTGTGATTCAACCTGTTCGTAGGCTCTCACTTCCACCAACTCGTCCAAGTGGAAACAGACGCGACGTAGCTTTGACTGCGGCAAGCCCGCGATATGAACACGTTTCCGCTTGGCCTGTTGATTAGCGATGATTTAACATGGAGGCAGCTCCGACATTTTTATTCAAGGTCATCCGCGGAGCAGGGGCGTTAAGATCCTGTGAACTGCCAACTGAGGACACCGAGCTCGTTCGATCTCGGCTACTTGTCGATAGCCGGCGGATGCTGGACAGGAATCCTGATCCCTTCTTGCTTTCACGCGCCTCTCTCTTTGCCTCAGCCTTGTCTTCAGCTGCGGCAAGCTTGGCTTCGCGCTGTTTGACCTGTACAAACCATGAATTGGATCGACTCCGTACCGGCACTTTCGGCTCGACGTCTTCAGTATGTTCAACAGATGCTTTGCTGCCTTTGAAACTGCCTTGTCGTTGACTCATTGGTCTACCAGGCACGACGTTCATGCCGTTGGGGCTCAAAATATGCTCCGCGACAACCAAGAACTAGTCAAGTTGGACAACGCTTCGGGGGGCTCTGGAATGGCAATACGACTAAAGCGCTGTTGGAATTGCAGACTCGCGTCCCTGAGAAGGCCTATTAGCGGAGTCTACGCTTGGTGGAGGTTGCAATCGAAGAGGTTGGTCTGCCCCGCAGTCACCGGATGGCTGTTCGCAACCAATCAAAAATCACCGAGAATTAGTCCTCAGCAGAATGGGTTTGAGATGGGCAACACTGGACATATTAGTCTACGACTCATAAGCGTCTCTACGAGGCTATCAGTCGGCAACAGGTGTCCAAGCCCACCAAAGCTCTTAATTGGATTCAGGTCCTTCTTGGATGGCCGGACGACGATACACAGGCTAGATTGACGCTGTAGCTGTCTTTGAAAAATGGTCGCCACGGCGCATCGACGCAAGCACAGCGCGGTGGCGAGAGCCCTACTCGCGACTGACGCCAGGAGCCAGCTCAAGCGAAAATTGAAATCACAAGGAAGAGCAATCTCAGAGCAGGGTATTGGATTTCTGTGACCCTTGGCTTCAAAAGCGCGTCACATTCGCTTGACCAGACGTGGCATGGCGTTCCGATCCATTCACAGACTCTTGACCAGCTTGCGATCGATACTCAAATTCCGACAAGCTTGCTGTTTCCGATGCATGGTGCTGGGAATAGTGGTCAATTGGGTTCCAGCTCTGCAGTCGGCCACTGGTCCAAGCATGGGAGTTTTGTAAGTCTGGAGCTCCAAAACTCCCGGCGTCAAATGGAAGATGCTCGCCACCAGGCTGACCAGGCATGATATGGCGTTCGGGCTGCCGGTAGGCAACTTTTGGCCGTGAAAGCTGGATCATGGATCTTTGGAGGTTACTTAGGGGGCCTTCGACAAGGACGTCATTGTTCTTGTAGTGCGAAAGCAAGAAGTGCCAGAGCGGATGCTTGCTTAAGACACGCGGGTTGCCCAGAATGACTAGCCCATATTTGGCTCTAGTCAGCGCAACATTGAGACGACGTGGGTCGCTGAGAAAGCCGATACCCTGATGCTCATTCGAGCGAACACACGACAAGATGATGTAGTCCTTCTCACGTCCCTGGAAGGCATCGACGCTGGCAACTTCAATGTCTTTGTAAAGGTCTTTTCGCAATGAGCCATTCTGTTGCATCGAACTGACAACATAGGAACGCTGGCCTTCGTACGGGGTAATCACCCCGATCTGGGCTGGTGTCACACCAGAGCGAAAGAATTTGGTAACAATTTTCTCGACATTGGATGCCTCAGTTCGATTCAAATAGCTGGTGCCAGAAGCCGAAATCTCTTCCTGCCCAAGATTGCTGTGGAACATCATCGGAAGATTTGGAATTGGCCAGGGGAAGTCCACCGCTGGTCGTAGTCTTTCAATCTCGGTCACACCATTCTGAAGCATGCCTTCGTAAAACATGTTGCTGGGAAACTCAGACATTTTCGGGTGCATTCTGTACTGAACCGCGAGGCGGATGGGAGCCATGCCTAGAAAGACGAGTCTCTCAAATAAAGATTGGCAAAGGCCAGCGCGAGCAGCCTTTTTATTCATGATGACGGGGGGTAATTGTTGATGGTCACCGACTAACACGGCCTGCTTGCAACCCGAGACGAGTGGAATCATGCACTCTGGCTCAGTGGCTTGAGTTGCTTCGTCAATCAGCACAGTCTTGAATTGCAAGTCAGACAGGCGAGGGTCGCCGCAACCTACGCAAGTCGCGCAGACAACGTCGGCATTAGCAAGGATCTCCTTCTCGGCTAGTCTGGTCAGACTCTTGTACTTCTTCTCATCCGAGGAGCTCAACTCCCCTAATTCAGACTTGAGCTGAATGAGTTTCTGTAATTCCGTATTGGCGTCATTGTGCTTCACTTGTTCGTGTAGGGTCAAAAAACGTATAGGTGAATCGAGGTCCTCGCGAGACTTGGCTGACACGCGAACAACCTTGAGGCCCGTGCAGTGAATTTTGTAGGCCAATTGATCCACTGCTACATTCGACGGCGCCGTGACCAAGACTTGTCCCGCATTCATTTTGGACAAATGGTATACGATAGTTGCGGATGTTACCGTTTTACCAGTTCCTGGAGGGCCTTGAATCAATGACAAAGGCTTCTGCAAAACACTCTTGACGGCTTGGACCTGAGAAATGTTGAGGTCTGGGAGGTTCGGGACTGAAAAACGCTTTGGAAGCTGTGCTTTCAATACGAGAGGAGCAACATCATGGCCCAAAAGTTTGTGGTAGATGTAGCCTGTGACGCTCTGCTCGTTGATGGCAAAGGACTTGAGAGCAGTTTGCATGCGGTCGAAGCTCGTCGACTTCCACACATAATCAATTGAAAAGTTGTGCGTGCACTGAGTCGGGACCTTGTCAGACTTGCGCAGCTCTAAACCAACTTCATCAGAGAGTCCATTGGGTATCTTGATCACGAAACCAGCGCTCTCCCATTCTGCTCTGATCTCCCCTCGGTAGCGTAGACGAAGCTCATCGCCGACAGCGAGCTTCACATCACCAATTTCGAGCTTGGGCAGGAAGAACCAGGCAACGTGCTTTTGATTCAAGCCAATATCCCACCGAACAACAACGCTTTCTTGAGTTTGCGCCTCTTTGAGCTTCTTGTCGTAGTCAGCTTCGATCTTGACCAAGGGTCCAAAAATGTTTTGGTACTGGTAAGCATCATCGTACTTGAGCAGCACAGGGCTTGGCTCGTCGTCTACTCCTGGCCTCTCCAGATCATCCAGCGTTGCCGATGCATTGTCACGCCAGAGCTCCTCGAGCTTATTGATTTGGTGGCTACTGATCTGACGTGCTCGCATGATTTCGTGGTCGAGAGGAACAGAAACTAGCCAAGGCAAAAAAGAGCGATCATCAATCAGTGGCTGCCACTGCGAAGTGTCGAAAACCATGTCTTTAGGCCCAGTGTGTGCAGCGCATGGTTGGCGACACAGAAGGACCACCAGGGTGTCGCTTTTGGCCGGGATGAAACCTAAAAGGAAGACATTTTTCACGCCACAGTTGTAGCACTCGAGTACAGTGTCTCCAAGGGCGGAGTCCTTGTGCAGAACCACTTCCTTGTGGCGCGAGCGCACTAGATGCGTGACGATATGGGCTGCCGATGTGTTGCCACGCGAATTGCAGAACCATTTGCTACAGTGCAAGCATTTGACCACGGAGGCCGGCGCGTGAATACCGCAGTACGAGCACGCATGTTCTGGTAGGTCGTCACCGAATCCTTCTACGTTGTCGGGTGCGTCTGGCGAAATGTGCAGCTCGCCAAAAGCCTGTTCCACTGTTGAGCCATCTGCTATGCTTGATGCGTATTCCGTGTTTGCTTGTGATGCGTAGACTGTAGAGGCCATCGTCGTGACCGATTCATCGTCGCTCATGCAGTAGTGTCTTTATGCTGCCTCCTCTGCAAAAAGAGCAGCTTTCGTGCTTGTCGGGTCGAGGTGTACAGTAGACGCCGTCCAAATTGTTTGCAGATGCTTTCTTGCCGCAAAGCGTAGACGCGCACCGCGGCTGGCCATGAACAACTGCAACGATCCAAAGGTTTGAGTACACCGGCGTTTAGCTGCTACGGTGATTGAATAGAACTGATCTGGAGCTGAAATATACTCTCTGCTGCCCTGAAGCACCAGCTCAAGCGGTGCTCCCCTCTTCAGGCTTTGCCTTGTGATGTTGAAAAAGCTTTCCAAGGTGCGTGACTTGGCGCTTATCTATCTTGCTGGTGCGATTGATATAGCATGACTGAATGTAACGAGACACTCGAGGCCGAACTCGAATCTCTAGAAGCCATTTTTGGGAATGACTTCGAACGCATGCCACAAACCAAGACTGCCTGGAACCAGTATTCCCCGCCCAGTATTTGCATTACGATACACTATGAACCGACAAGCGCCTCCGGTGATTCGCTCGCCTCAACAAACGCAGGCACATCGATAGTCCTGCATGTAGACTTCAGCCGGACCTATCCAAAGACTTGTCCGACAGCGCTTCATCTGAAAGATCCAAAAGGAATCAAGACGCGTGATGTTGCGCCACTCGAGCAAGAGCTGCTTGATCTCTCCAAGACATTGCAAGGAGCTGAGATGATCTTCGATCTCGTTCTGGCCATCCAGGACAAACTTCCAAAAATCGCTACCCTGGTGCCCTCGAGCTCCCTCGACAAAGAGCGCGAGTCCCGGCTTGCACAGCAAATCATCGCGAGAGAACACCAAGCGCAGGCTGAAGCTCAACAAAGGCTAGAAGAGGAAGAGAAAAAGGCTGTTGCCTTGCGCCAGAAAATTTCTTTGGCCAATAGTGGGCCAAGCTCAAATGCTCAGTCAACATTGAAGCTTGCACACCCAATCAAGCAACATATACTGAACCTCACAACGCGCGCCTCCTTGCATGGGGTTGCATTCGATGCCATCGAGCTGGGAGTGCCAATCGAGATCGATTCTCTTGTGGGTGTATATTTGACGCAGCTCACGAGCGGTGACAAGCTGATCATCAAAAAGCTTGGAGTATTCTCGAACGGCTTAGACCGACAGACCCACAGGGCTGCTGTTTCTAAACTTGAGGCCTACATACGACAGTCCTTGCTTCAGCACATGCTCGCCGACGACAGAGCAGTTGCGAATATCGGCTATCATGTCGAGCATACAAGCGAATTGACCAGCGATGTATTCATCATCCAGCCTATGCTTGGTTCTTCTGCCGCGGACATACTCAAAATTGTTCATCCGACCTTGGAGCAGGCGCGTCGATGGCTCATCGATTTGCTTGATTGTATTGCCGTCATCCATCGACAAGGCCGTGTACACGGTCGCATCAAATCGTCTAAAGTCTATTTCACTGGACAGAATAAGGAGAACAAAGCAACACTTGTGGATGTCGGTTACTTGGGCGACGGTGCGATCCAAGACGGACGTTTAGCTCAATTAGTTCCCTCACATCGCGAATCAACCCCCCTTAAAGGCAAGAATGAGGATTTGGCACGCCTCCTACTGGTTTTCTTCGAGCTTTGTACCGGAGAAAGCGACTATGCTAGCCACGCTAATCTTGAAGCATTTTTGAATGCACATCGCAGCGGTCTTGCTGATGGAGCATTCGAATTTGTTCATGAAGCGCTCACTGGACGTTCTTCGCATCGTCTCGCCAGTGCTGATCTTCTCAACACTCCGTTTATGCGAGGCTTGGGCTTGACGAAGGAGGAATCAGCACTGAGCACCTCCAATCATCAGGCTACCATGGCACAGCGAGCTCCTATTCATCATTCGCGATACACGACTGATTTTGACGCACTGACTAAACTCGGGCAAGGCGGTTTTGGAGCGGTTTACAAAGCCCGCAATCGTCTGGACGGACGCCTATATGCAATCAAAAAAATTGCCAACTTTCGCGAAAACAATCGACTTTTACGTGAAGTCTCTGGGCTCGCAAGACTCAATCACGCTCACATTGTGCGTTATTTCAGTGCCTGGATCGAGCAAGAAGCTGTTTTGCCTGAAGAAGAACCTCATGGCTTTTCGGCATCGGCGAGCTTTTCTGATCTACCTGCAGAGCCAGATAACTTCATGTCCTCCTCGGGCTTCATCCAGTTTGCGCCAGACGGTAAATCTCGTGGCGCCCTGTCAGATATCTCCGAGCACACTGCTTCGCTTGCTTTGCAACATGAATGCAATCCAGAGCCTGCCGCAGCCAGGACACTTTTCATACAAATGGAGCTTTGCCCGCATGCGACATTGCGAGACATCATCGATCGCAACGAGGTGGGCATCAAGTACTGGACATACTTCGGACAAATTACGCAAGCGATATCGTATCTACACTCGCAAGGCCTCATTCACAGGGACTTGAAGCCTGGTATGACCTGTTTCTACTACTGATTCAGCTAACTCTAGCCAATATATTCATCTCTTCTGAGGGACTGCTCAAACTTGGTGATTTTGGCTTAGCAACAGAATCACAGATCATCGAAAATGCTGCGGGCATAATTCAGGACGCGTCAGAGCAGACTACCGAGGTCGGCACTTTCTTGTACAGTGCACCAGAGGTCGCCAAACCGAATGCTACTTACAATGGGAAGGTCGATATATACGCTATGGGTGTCATACTCGCAGAAATGGTTTGTCCTTGGACAACTTCCATGGAACGGGTGCAATTGCTAAGGAAACTGCGACGCGATCCATTGTGTCCAATTTTTGATGTTGAGGACAAGCCCTTGGAAGCACGGCTTATTTCAATGATGCTACAACATGATCCAAGAGAACGACCAACGGCTGCAGACCTCTCAGAAATGCTACCACCTCTTGTACAGCGTGATCAAGTTGCAAATATTCTCAAGTTGGTCGACCAAGACCCAACTTGCAGATCACAAGTCATTGCTCAATTGTTTTCACGGCAGCCAGATCCTGTGGCTGATCATCTCTACGATAATCGTGATAGAAGGACTGACTTTGATGCTCAACTCTGGGGCGCTTGGACCATCGCTCACTTGACTGCTTTGTTTCGCGCTCATGGTGCCGTTCCGCGTCCAAGTCCAATCATGCTGCCTATTCAAGCTATGTATGCTTCGAAGCCAAATGTAGCACGCTTCATCGATCCAGATGGCCGATTGGTGCAATTACCATTCGACTTATCAATGCCATGGGCTCGAGAATTGGCGCGTAACTCCTATGGCTCGCTCAAGACATTCTCTATTGGCAGTGTTGCAAGGGTTGATGCAGTCGGGGCTGCACCACGGCCTTTGCTAGAGGCTGATTTTGATATTGGGATTTGTGACGACAATGGGACATTGGCCTTGGCCGAGGTTTTGCAGATGGCTCAAGAGATTGCCAGCATGGACTGCTTCAATGACTTCAAGAAGCGGCTTGTCCTGGGCCACTCTACAATAACAAATACCCTGTTGGAGCTCGCAAACTTCTCGGGTGATCAAAGAAAGAGGCTCGCACCAGCCATTGTGCAACTGGCGAGGAAGGCTGTTCGCATGTCACACAGCAGCTTGCGTAGAGCCCTGAATTCCGAGGACTTGCCGGATACACTTGTGCAAGAATTGCTCAGGCTTGTTACTACCTGGCAAGTCAATGCAAATTTCGGAGCTGGTCTTGCAGAAGTGAGAAAGTATTTGCAAGCGTCCATGACAATTGCCTGCCAGTCTGCTATTGTCGAGCTCGAGACTCTAGCGGGACAGCTACGTGACCTCGGATTCGTGATTGCGTTTGATGCATTTGGGGGCAATGGCACAGACTATTATTCAATCAATTTCAGACTCGACTATGGCAATACTCCGCATCTCGAGACTTTGTGCCAGGGAGGGTTCTATCATCTCTCTGCTGCCGAATTTGCTTTGCCCGGTGAGCAGCTCAAGATCAAGAGCCTAGTGGGTTTCAGTCTTGCTGTCGATAAAATTACGCGACTGACCGCTTCCACCGCCCGTTCGCGAGCCATGCATTGCTTCGCGATGGTGGCCTTTCCACAACTGAACAAGATGCAGGCGCTTTTCGATCTGCTACGCGAGCTCTGGAAGCTCGGTGTACCCACTGATTATGCTCAGATGACTACACCCAGTACCGAAGAGGCCCACGAGCTGGCAAAATCAAAGGGAGCCTCGTATCTCATTATGTTCCGAGAGCGCCGCCATCAAATTCTGCCAACGGATGTGCTCAAAGTGCGAAGTGTTTCTGGTAAGGATCACTTCGAGGTAGCGCTATCTGACATTCCATTCTTCATGCTCGGGCTGCATCAAACAAGTCGGGAGATCATCTCGCCTGGACAAGTAGAATCAAAGATTTCAATCTCAGGAAGCGCGAGGGAGCGACTAGACATTCATTTCATTACTGACGATGAGCATCGCAAGATGAAGCTGCCTCAGCGACAATTCATCGGTAGCAAAGCAACGGATGCCCTCGACGCCCTCACAAAGCGTCTACAGGCTGGGGACGCAACAGTGATTGTGGTTGATTTTGACCCAGATCAACTTGTGGCCTTTCAAACGATGCGGGTCGGCCAGGATTTATCAAATCGAAGAGCACTGGACAAATTTGATGCACAAGGCCGTGTTCATGCTCTTGGCGCCCTTGCAAAGCTGGAGGCGGCAACAAGCGCAGGCGAGCAATGGGTATTCATGTACAGTTTTAGGATAGGCCAGCTTGTCCTGCTTGCAGCAGAGAGATCAGGTCATTATTGACATGCAGCAGTTGTAGTTGCCTTTAATCCTTTGACGATTTGACCATGACAAATTGTCCTCCGTCTGCGGGTTTGGCGGCGCCGTCATTTTGCAACCGCCAATGCCGAGCTTGCGACAGTCGACACCTGCTACAACACTACTTTATCACTGGCTTTTGTGCTCATTCGTCCTTCGTGATCTATGGCGAGGCCAACAGACGACCCAGGTATGCTATATCGCAATACTCGATATACTCCGGCGAGATCGGAGATAGCACACGCTCTCAGGCTCGAAGATTTCGGGTTGAATCAGCGCTCAGGATTCCTGCCAGAGGAGCCACCAATCAGCCGTTTGCCGCAAAAGCACTACAAACCATGGGAGACAATCATGGATTCATTCAATGCTCTTCTGCTTGCTGGGCGCTTGCAGGATGTTGTGGACGACCTTCCAGTTCTTGGCACTGAGCAGCTTCGAAACGATACTGAAAGACGCCGCGCCTTTTTGATACTTTCCTTCTTGGCGCACGGATACATTTGGGGAGAACCGATTGTCCCCGCTATATTGCCTGCTTCTATTGCCGTGCCGTTCGACCAAGTGGCACGAGAGCTTAAAATCCGGCCCGTGTGCACTCACGCCTCCTTGTGTCTATGGAACTGGCGACCAATTTTCGCATGCGAAACCCCCAGTCTTGAGAATCTGGCTACCCTTCACACATTCACCGGTAGTGCTGACGAGTCTTGGTTCTATTTAGTCAGTACCGCAATGGAATTGAGAGGCGCGCCGACCCTGCAGCTGACGCTCGATGCTATCGCTGCTGTAGCGGCGAGTAGCGTTGGCGCTTTGACACTCAAGCTCCGTGCACTTGCTATTCACCTGGATGATATGGCCGTGGCGTTAGGGCGTATGCACGAGAAGTGCGATCCACACATCTTCTACAACAAGATACGGCCGTTTCTTGCTGGCTGGAAGAATATGTCTGACGCTGGTCTCAGAAATGGCCTCATTTATGAAGGATGTGAGGACACACCTGAAGGAAGCTTCCGCGCATACTCTGGTGGCAGCAATGCTCAAAGCGCCTTGATTCACATGCTCGACATTGGTCTCGGTGTGGTCCATCAACAAACTGGTCAGACAGCTCCTGATGCAAGCGATTCGAATGGGCCCAATGCGTTTATGCAAGATATGCGGAATTATATGCCGGCAAATCATCGCAGATTTCTTGAAGCTTTGCAGGAGAAGGCAATTGTTAGGCAATTCTGCTTGAAGCACTCAGGCGATTACGAGCTATCTGAAGCATACGACGCTTGTCTAGCTATGCTGAAGGTCTTCCGTGACAAGCATCTTTCAATCGTGTCTCGTTACATCGTCGTTCCGGCTGCGAATGCCACGAAGCGCGAGTCTGCGAATTATAAAGGGCTCGCAAAAGTGGTTGCCCCGACAAAAGAAGCCCTTAAAGGCACAGGTGGTACGAACCTCATGGCCTTTCTGAAACAGTCTCGTGATGAGACAGGGAAGATTGTTGTTTCGAGCTGGGCAAAGCATTTGATGAAGAATTGCTACGGTCAGGTCGGCCTGCAACAGATGGACCGCTTGACGCAGGTTGGTCTGGCAGGCAATTGGGGAAGCGAGTGGGATGACATAGATGGAGGATTCTGTTCATGAGGAGATGTCAAATACCGTCCCTCTGTTATAAGCGCTGGCAGTTCGTAGATCCTCTTTACATATCGTCTCAGACCTCAATGACCACGCCCGCATGCTTGTCGTACCAACCAGTCAAATCAATTTGTATGCCTTGCTTGAGCACCTCAGGCACCACACCACTGCCGCTATCGAGCGAAACATCCTGCAGCGCCGCGCTCCGATCGAACTCTTTCGACAGCTTACGATGCGTCGATGTGTGGCGACTTGCGCTGTGAGCTGTCTCCTGTTTCAGTCTTTCCATATTTTCAACTAGAGCCAGCTTCTCGTCCTGGAGCTGCATCAGGTGACTTCGCATCTCGGTCAGTTGTTGCAGTATGCTTCTATTTTCACTTTGTAGAGTGGCATTCTTAGTCTGAAGCTCAGTCACTTTCGCTTCAGCCTTTGCAGCTGCTTGCAGGGCTATGTCCGCGTTTGCTTTCAGCTTTAATAGAGCCTCTTCGCTATGCGTGACAGGTTGCACATTTTCTTTCGCGGTTGCCTGCAGAGTCGCCAACTCTGCCTTGAGGGAGTTGATTGCCGCTTCATGCGAAGCCTTCAAGTCGGACAATTCTGTGGATGATACCGCTGTGCTTTCTTCTAGCGATGATCGGGCAGCTACTAGCTGCTGCTTGCTCGCAAAAAGAGCCTCCTGACCGTCAGAAGTTTCGTCCTCCTTCTCCTTTGTAGCGTCTGCTACAGACACACTCTCCACTGGCACCTCTCCGGTGTCCTCGGTTGCCTTGGAATCGACAGCAGGACTTCCTTCTTGCACGCTCTGCTTCTTCTTCGCCTTCAAGTCAGCTGCGCGCTTCTTGGCAGCAGCAAGCTTAGCTTCCTTGTCAGCCATTTCCTAGCTCTCGCGCTCGTGCGCTGATGTCTAGTGTGCTAAACAGGCGTAAGATGATGCGCAAGGACGTATACGCAGCTACCACGTCGACCGATGAGCGTAACGAGCGTTACGTTCTCTTCAGATGGGTCATCTGGCCAATGCAGGGCAGGGCGGGTACATAGCTGGTCGCGTCATTGTGAATAAATGTATGTCTACAAACCTCTAGCTTGAAATTCGGTTGACAACCGGGCCAACCTGACAAGGAGCCGCTCCACCACAGTCGCGGGTAGCGGAGTCAATACGCGACGGAACTCTCAGGATACGACTGTTCATGGCCCATGGCGCTCATATGGTGAACTGGCTCATACATCAATTTCGAGTAGATCGGTAATCTTCAGGATCAGGGCTCGTCTCATAAACTGTTCTCTTGCAAGCGTACGACTATGCTGGATATTAGCGCCAACCATGCCACCAGACAGAGCCTTACTTTCAAAAACATGTCCAGGTCGAGCCGTTCGTTTTCTAGCGCTCTTCCAAGGGCATAGATTGTATCGTCAATTGCTGCCTCTTCAGACGTCAATTCATACAACTGATTGTAGACGCGATTTTGTGCGATCAGACACTCATCGATATCCAATTGCGGGTTAAGCATCATTTCATTGATGACACCTTTGACTTTACCGAGCCGGTCAGATAGAACAGATTCGTTCTTTGCACAAGATGCAATTGTCCGCTCATATGTTGCTTGCAACTGAACCAGATTTGACTCATACTCTTCAAGTCCCTCGACAGCTTTGGTAATCCTCGTGGTCTGCGTGTGGTAGCCCTGGGCATGCTTCCGCTCTAGGTCGAGGAGAAGGCAGTCCAGCTGCATTCGAACGGAACTTGAAGCTGAAGCCTGCGAGCCAGCTGTATTGTGCTGTTGCATTCCAGTGGATTCATCAGAAAGAAAAGGCACGGGTTTACGATTGACCACCTTACGATCAATCATTGTTCTGATCATGCCTTCACTACCGTAGAGCCTCTGATGCTCTAAGGGATGTCTGGTCGTTGCCACGTGGCCTTGCACCAACGAACCAGGTCCATTCGACGCTACAATGGGAATGTCCAGGCGTGCAGGGGGTTTTGGTGGGGCCGGGCGAAGTACACTGTGTTTTGGTCTGGTGAGATGTCCTAGCGGATCTCCTCCCTCTTCGATATTTGCGTCAGGCTCGGCCAATGTAGATTGCTTCCTTGGTCTCGGTGGAGCTTGCTGCATGGATGATCTTGTCTGCGAAGCCGCATAGGTGCTATCAAGCTGATGCAGGGGAGGTTCCTTGTCGAAGGCTTGCTGCAGATGCAGGAGTGCATCGCGCAAGTTGTGCTTCTGCTTGTTGGCCGACCAGTAAGCAAGGTAAGGATGGTAGCACATTCGATTGATGTCAACATAGTTGCTCGGGTTGACCACCATCCCTGGACCAGGATTAATGAGGGCAATGGGTCCTGCTTGTGGATACGCATGTGGCAGCCACAATTGTATCGGCGTGCTTAGTAAAGACCCTCTGCCCTGAGTTGGAATCGCTCCGTTCAGTACAAGAAGAAGACGTGTTTCGCCATCTGCAAATGCTTTTGTTAGCAAGTGAGCTTGATTTGATTCCTGAACTGACTGTAGATATCAGTCCGCGGCCGCAGACTTGGGAAATGATGTAGAGCTTCAGCGACATCTTCATAGGTTCTCTGCGGTTCATTGTACTCCTATTGTTGAGAAATCTGTCTTCGTGATGCGTGCATAGTCTTACCGGCTGGAGAACCTTTCGTAGCCACGCTAGCACTTGGTCTGGCACTCGCGCCATGGGGAAAAGCAATTTATGGCACCGGATAAGGGGAAAGTGGCAAGAGCAAGGTTAAACCAGCAGCTAGTTCATTACAGTGGCTCTCAGGTGATGAAGCTTCCCCTAGGCAATAAATTGAGGACCAAAACCCGTCTAGAGCTGCCCGTCCTGTGGTCGTTGACTCGTTGCTCAGAAATTCTTGGCGCACGCATGATATCCATGAATGCGACTTTGTCACTCTGAGTACTGCAACAGCGTGCCACAAGTGCGCGACGGAGCAGGCCTTCAGTCACAACTAGTTCTCCGGCCTTTGCTACTGACCAAGAGTCATGAGCCGCTACGACGGAGTACAAGGTGGTGAGGAGAGCGCGCTCTGGTCAGGCGCCGTGACAGATCTCAGAACCCTCAAGGACGTCCATGGCACGGGCGAAAACATGGCCAAGCAAATCCAGCGCCTGAAGAAGAATCTTACTTCTTTGGAAGAAGAGGAAAAGGTTGTGGATACCGTCAGTCGGCTCGAGCGCAATAGCAAAGACTATATCGAAGCGCTTGAGACCGAAACACGGTTGCTTGACCAGGTGCGCGAGAATTTAGGCGTCCTCATTGCCTTACGCCGAGCCACTGAATCTGGCCTCGGTGGTGGCGATGATACGCGGCGAAAGAAGAGGAAACATATTGAGACAGACACCGCTAGTGATCTCGGCAGTCGTTCAAAAAAGGCACGCAATCCTCAAGAGCAGCTTGGGCCCGGGAGTGCTGTGGCATTCAGACAGCCGCGTACAAAGCTATCTGAAGGAGACTGGATTCAGTGCAATATCATCAAAATCACTGGAGAGGGACCAAAGGCCAGGGTTGAAATTCAAGATCCAGAGCCAGATGAAAATGGCCTACCAGGGCAAACATACAAGACCACGTTGCAGCATTTGATTCCAATTGCGACCGAGAGCGCTGGGCTACCGCCGTACTCTCGAGGCGCACATGTTTTGGCGCGGTATCCAGAGACAACCACATTCTATAAAGCAGAGGTCAGTCGGACGCGTGGCGATTTTTGCCTGCTCAAATTTGAAGGAGAGGAAGAGGCAGGCAAAGAAACCGAAGTGGAAAGGCGTCTTGTCCTTGAACTGGCCAAGCATCTCACCTGAGCTTTCCTTGAAAGGGCTCTATCTTTTTGGCATTGCCATTGACTAGGCGCCAACGGACGAGATCAAGGGCTGCCAAGGCGTCTTCGGTCGGGTCGTGGCCTGTAGCGCTGTCGTTGACCTGTATCTGCCTAGCGAGGTACCTGCTGCTCAAATCCTTCAGCTTGAGTCGATATGGTCTACCTCTCGGGTGTGGAAACAGAATAGCCGAGTCGATGACCCTGTGGTGCACCAATCTCAAAGCCGTTAGATCATTGTCTAGGCCATGACCGATCAAGATGGTATTTCGATGCATGCCAATATGAATGAGTTGCTGATGCATCTCTTCGAAACTGATGGCGCCGTCCAAGTTGTGCTGCATGACGCCAGAATAGGTGGTGTTGAGATCTAGTACGGGAAATGCAGGCTTGACGAAGCGGTCAAGCAAAATATCGCCTTGACTCGAGATAACACTGACCCGAGCCAGCTCCATCGATGCAGTGGTATAAACCATTTCACAATCGAGCGCAGCGACGTCTAGGTTCTCTTTCGTACGCATGGGGAGTCGCCGGTATGGCTGATACGCTGCCAGGCGTGGTTCATGTGTAATCTTAAACACATGAGTGTGACCAACAACGCAGCCCGTTCCAGTCTGCTCGCAGCATGGCCAAGTCGTAATCCTTGTTCCATCAACCTTCTTGTACACGGGACGTGTAGGATGGTAAGTGCATGAGTTCCATTTGTCCTTTGACACAATGAATCGCTCAGCGCATCGATCACAAACTCTGTCGTGGCCAAGCTCGTCTCCTTCCCCGTCACTTGTTGGAATTTCTAGACAATATCCCCAGTTTCGAAGCTCCCCGACAGAATGTACGAGATTTGCCCACGTGAGGTCCTTGGGAGCTATTATCTGCCACTCTGGGAATATGCCTGTGTCTGTCTCATCTTTAGCCAACGGTCTCTTGCGCAGGCTGAGGAGTCCATTCGTGGCGGCCGCTCTGTATGTCAGTGGCGTACAAGTCTTCTTGAAGTAGTTCTCCTGCTCGGTAGCGTGATCAGGTGGATTTGGCAGATTTCCGTATATTCTTGAGAACTCTTTTCGGAAAAGATCATGAAACTTGAGCCGCTGTTCGTGAGGTATCTTGCACAGTGGATCAAATCTAAGTTGCTCATTGGATTTTGGAGTCGAGCTGACGTATTTGGGGTTGGCGGGGTTTCTGACGATTGATGAGACAATTTCTCGTTCTTGTACTTCCGAGGATGAGAGCCCTACTGTTTGGCATTGTTGGTCCCCTGCGAGGCGTGTTTCCTGCCCTGACGCATTGTGTAGCTTCCGACGTTTCTCTTGGTGGAGGCTTGTGTTGGAACTCCGACGTCCCACCTGCGCAACGGTACTTCCGCTCAAGGTACTTTTCCGCTTTGCTGCGATGGCATGTTGAAAGAAACAAGCTTGTTCCACATCACACTTCGCAAAGGGGCATGTAACGTGCCTTAGTAGGCCTCGGTGTCGGAACATTGGAACTTTTGGCTTCTGAACCCAAAGTCTCTTTATGACTCCTTGGGGGCAAATATCGTTCAATAGAACTTTGAGCCAATGATGTGTAAGTCACGTTGAAATTGTTACCGCGTATGCTCCAATTTCAGAGCTAAGCACTGTGGCCCTGTGGGCCAGTAGTCTGGGAATATATTCCGTGCAACGGTGATCTCGAGACTAGCAACTTTCGCAAGGGTATTGATTACTTGCGAGATAATTTATGCGCGAGACATTGCTGAACAGCCCGTGAGCACGAGTGACTGGAGCGGAAGAGACGTGGACCTTGATCAGGGATAGGCATAGGCATAGGCCATAGCTACGTTGCGTGGTGCAAGCGCCACTGGCGTGCGAATTTGTTGCAGGGCTGCGGCGACAACTAGAACTAAACTTCACAGCGTGGAACCACTCTCGGAGAAGACACTCAAATTTCTGAAAGCTTTCTTGCACATTTGGATGCTGTTTAACCCTGTTCGCTAGTGCTTTTTTCGCTTCAGCTACCGCAAATTTGCGGTTTGACCATGAAATGGAATATGATTCCATCTTTTATCGCTTTGGTCTGCACATTTCTAGATATGCAAAGCGATCGATCTTGATCACTGGTGGCTTGGGTTTCGCAGTCGTCTATCCGGCACTGCACAATGCGCTGGATTATGGCTTTCCGTCCGCAACTGGATGGTACATGCGTGAATCTGTCAAAATGGCAACCGATCATACCAACATTGCGCTCTTGCAGCTTGCACCGTGCTTCTCATCTGCCCCAGCAGCATTGCTAGTGCAAGCAGAACAATTGCACATCGAATTGTTGAATTTGCTCGGCGATTGTTGTTACAGAACTGGTCCCTTGTGCCTCACGCATACGCTATTTGACGCTCCGCAGCAAGACTGGCTGGCGATCCTGACGTTGCGACGAGCTCGAAAGAAGATTTCAGGTGCATATCCAGTCGCAACACGCAGCCTCGTTGACCGTGTCATCATTGGCAGGGGTGTGCAAGCGCGTTGCCTAACGCTGTCATATTTTCTCAAGGCCCAATCGGAAGCGATGGACCAACTCGTTGCGGAGCGCGCACAGCAGATTTGTGGAAGGCATGCAGATTGCGAATCGATACTCAAGATAGACTTACTGAAGTTGGAGAAAGTTGCCATCTCATGGACAGAACAAATGATTTTGCTTGCAGGATATTCGGCTGTCCTTGCGTATCTCTTCATCTCCTTCAGGCGTCTACGACTGGTCCGTTCTCGGATAGGTCTCGCGGTCACGAGCTTCGTCTCTATAACGTTTGCTGTCCTTGGCGCATTCGATTTAGTCTATCTGTTTGATGAATCGAGCAGCCTGTCGCCTTTAGCAGTATTACCATTCATGGTGATGGTGCTCGAAACGGAAAATATCTTCCGGGCGACAAACGCCGTCACGCGTATTCCTCGAACCCTGTCTCCTGCGCAGCGCATGTCCGAGGCGATGCGTACTGTTGGGCCAACAGGGCTACATGCTCTGGGTGTCAATCTTTGCATCATTGGAATGTTTGGGTACATTGCCAATTCTGCTTTGCGTCAATTCTGTGGTATCTTGGCTGTGGCTTTAGTCTTGTCCTACGCACTTCACTTGACCTTCTTCTGCGCAATCATGTCGATCGATGTTCGCCGTACAGAGCTCATGGATCTGCTCAACGAGCGACACCAGATCGCTCCGCGATTCTTGGAGTCTTATTTTCCGGTCAGTACGCGAAAAGTCGGTTCATTCATTCTGACTGTTTTCCTCCTCATTTGCTGGTCTAGCTTGCCGGCTAGTAGCCCGTTCGATCGCGGCAATGAGAATTTAATGAGACTCCCGGTCGACACGGTCCTCACGCTACTCGAAAAGCAACAAGTTGACTTGCGTATCTTGTCCTATTCTAATCGTTCGAGAACTCGCATATTCTCTGACACGTTGCTGAGGGAAATCGCTCAAGGTCATCCGGAACGCACTTTGCTTCTTTTTGTCCTGGTCATGTTGAGTACCTATACTCTTATAACTGGCCTCATCTCACGGAGCGGTGACGATGAAGTTGCACTAGACTTACATCACACTCACATTCACATTCAGGCCAGCCATGCGCAAGTAGAAGAGCATGCAGAGATAGCGATGCTTCTTCAATTATCGGTGAGCCAGGTTTTGCTCATTTCGCTCGATGGCACACTCATTCTTCACGATTTGGCAGCAAGTTCCCGTATTCAATTAGGCCGGGCAGAGCTGGGCTCACAAATATGGAGACTATCTGATGATGGATGCTTTCTTTTCACTATTGGTCGACGGACTAGGTGGCGTGCCTGGTCTTTGCCTGATGGCAAGGTTTTTGCTCTGCCGCATTTGGATAAGGAGGATGCTTCGATCTTAGATGCGAGCCTTTCTGAGGGGCATTTTCGCGTTATTTGGTCAAACGGTGTTTTTCTTGACTACGAACGTTCCTGTATGCGATTCGAGAGCGCCTATATCGCAAATGTCACCCGAGCCTTGTTCGTTGGTCCAGCGTTGCTGCTTGAACTTCCAGGGTCTCTCTGGATATCGCGTACCACTGGAAAGCCATTTGAGGTGGACAAGCCAATTTGCGATATCAAGCGTATTGATGACACTACTGTGGCTTTCATTATCCCCAGCCACGTACTTGTCTACGATGTTGCCAAGCAAGTCTTGATTCACTCAATTTCAGTACCAAACAAGGCAGAAGCAATTCGCATTGAGCGCTGCTCAAAAGGCTTTGTCATAGCATTCTTGAACGAAACAGACGTAAAGCTGCTTACACTACTCGAGGTAGCCGACTCTGGAGCGGAAAAGCAAACAAGTCTTCGTTGCGAAGAGTTCTGGGCTCTGAATGCAGAGGATAACACGATTGTGACATTCGTTTCGCAATTCAGTGCTTACTATCTTAATTGTGTAGGCGAAAATTAGACTCTAGCCCCCTTTCCTGGTCACTCTCGTCGTCGGAGACTTCAAAGACATCGCCGTCCTCAAGATCCGTCGACTCCTCATCTTCCAGAGACGAGTATGAAGCCCAGCATAAAATCCCGAATGCCACGCCAATCAAGACTCCACCTGCAATAGCCGCTAGGCTCAAGGATTTTCCTGTAATGAATGTATCAACAATGGCCACCATGAAAATGGACAGCAGGGATGCGACACTTGCGAGCACGGGTGAAGTGAGTGAAATCATTGCCAGTAAACATGAACTGTAGATAAAATTGGCGGCGACAGATGCAATAAGGGCCCAGACAGCAGCCGCTGGCGGAGCTTCGAACCGTTCCCAGCCGATAATGTGAAGTAATGGAATAGGAATCCACATGATTGTCAACGTGAAGAGGCCTAGAGCAGTGGCCATGGCATTCGCAAAAATGATTGACTTGCCTGCCTCATATTGGTCAGGAGGACAACCCAACTTCTTGTACAGTACTTCGTAGAGACCATACAGTACAGCTCCGATTGAGATGATAATATTGCCAAGAGTGCGTCTACTGGAATTCGCATTTTCGTCCGAGGGGTCAGAATCACCGTAAGCAATGACAAGCACGCCGAGCACACTCAGGCCTACAGCAATCAATTTGTCTAACCGAACTCTCTCTTTGAGCAGCGGAATGGAGAACGCGTAAGCAAAAAAGGCTGAAGAGTTGTAAATTGCACTGAGATCCGAGGCTGTCGTCATATTAACGGCCAGGTACCATGTAGTGGCGGCCAAAGTTAAGCAAAGACCGCAAATTGTGATGACTGCACTCATGTGAAGTATCATTGAGCGGTCACCTGCGCCAGACTTGGCCATGACTGCACGAGCAGTGTCACTAATATCGCTCAGCATGCGCTTGGTTACGACAGTTGTAGATGTGCCGGGTTGTCTCAGCCGCAGCCAGACCCACATTCCAACACCATTGAGCCACCACGAAGAGTGTGTCACGTAGAGCATGAAGTACGGCTTCTCATAGCGTAGCTTTGCCTGGATATATTGCGCCAGCTCCGTTTGAATGGTGAAGCATACGAGGGAAATTGGAAGGGCAATTCCAATCGAGTAAAGATAAGCGCTCCTGGAGGCATCTGCACTTGACTTGGCAGTTGCAAAAGATCTGAAAGTTGCTTGAGATTGTGTCCTGCGTCGAGCATTGGCAGCAATTTCGTGTGCTTCATCTTCCTGGTCCGTGGACGACAAAAGAGCGGCTCGACTGCTCATACGATTGAGGTTCTGCTCGGACATGAATCGAAGGGACACCAGCAGCCGTGAGCATGTCCCGATGGCTGCTGGACGGGTGCTGGTTGGTGAAGAAAAAGAGCGGTGGTGTGGTTGGGCGTCATCTGTCTCTCTGGACTCAGTCACTTTTGCCCCGACGTCGACGCGACGCTAGCTACTTACTGCCAGGACCCACGTCGGACATAAAAGACGAAGTCTATGCTACGAGCTATGAAGCAGTCATCATGTCACGCAGAACTCATGTAGGGCATATCTCGTACCAAGCACAACATTTGCTTGCTCCTTCTTGCCTTACGGATCCGTCTCGCTAACTATTCGTTGACTGCTTTTTGGTAGATAACGCAAGACTGCAAGAAACGAAAGAGCGGCAATCACACAGAAGATCGAGAACACGTAGCCTGTTGATTAGTCTTGGCATGCAGCTTGAACGCCTACCTCCCATGGCATGCCTGAGCACAGGGAACAGTATGCCAATAGTAAATGTGCCGATCCAATTGACTGACAGACCCAGACTTTGCGCAAGACCGACGGCTTCCACATCAAGCAACTCATTTGCAAGCAAGAAAGGGATTGGTCCCAAACCGAGACCGAACGAGCCAATCATGCCGACAGCCGAAGCAGCGGACAAGTAAGGCATACTTCGCTCCAAGCCGATGCATAGGGATAGGGAGAAGACGCACATGCCAGCAAGTGACATAAGGAGCAAGGCTCGTCGACCGCTTCGCTCAATTAGATGCGCCGCGAGAAGCGTTACAAGAAGATTGACCATCTGAATGAGTACTGCTATCCAGGCCGACAGCTTGGGCAGAAGCCTTGAGAGGATTGCGGTTGAGTAGAAGATGACAGCATTTGTACCCGTCAACTGCTGTGCAAGCTGCGTAATGAGTATGATTCGGATGGCACCTCGGTACTCCTGACGTGTGGCAAATTCACGCAACGACAACGTAGCAGGAGGGCTGGCATCTGACAGCAAGTCTTGATCACCGGCTCTGTTTCTGTCAGCGCCTTTCCACATACGCACTTCATCATCGACATCAATACAGGCCCGAATCTTTGATAGTGCCTGATGCGCAAATGGCAACTTCCCAGGCTGCAAGGCGAGCCATTTGGGAGACTCGACCGTGGCAGTAAGCATGGCAAATTGAAGCAGAGCCAGGATGAACCCAACGAGTAGTATATATCGCCAAAGCATGCCCTCTGATAGAAAGACACCGAGAACTTGAGCAAGCATGATGCCAAGCACAATAGATATCTGCGTCATGACGCCAACTGTGCCCCTGATCTGCTGAGGCGATACTTCTGATAGATAGATTGGAACAGTGACCATTGATACTCCGCTTCCAATGCCAACGACAAAGCGACCAAGAAGAAGAGCAGTCAGACCATTTGCAGATGCCATGAAGAGTGATCCAAGAAGGAACACAGAGCAATTCAGTAGGGAGACTTTGCGCCGCCCGTAACGGTCAATGAGACTTCCGGCACAAAGAGAACCGACGAGACCTCCGATAGCAAAGACAGCAACAACAGCACCTACTTGCTCTTCAGTCATCTTGATACAGTCTAAGAAGGTTGGAGTGGAATGATTGCTCTTCTTTGAGCCATACTGGCAGGAGATCGACAGAGCAATGGGGTTGACCTCCCCAATATGATAGCCAAACATGGCAGAACCCAGAGCATGTGAGGCGATCGAGTACACCAGAAAGAATGTCATAGTACTCATCGCTCTTGGTGGTAGGCGGAGACAGAAGAGACCCTCACATAAGCTGTGTTGTTTGATGCTTGCTGCTACTGCTGCTGTTTCCTTGTAGAATGCGCACAGGACGACCACGCACGACTCCGCTTGCTCCCAACTCCAACGCTCAAGACTTCTTTGATCCCATACTTTGTGCTCCTGCTTCTCATACTTGCATTGATCATTCTCTTGCATGCTGCTTGCTTATGGAACGGTACTTTGCTCGAAAGAACAAGGCCCATGTCAAGGTGCTCGACAAGTACGTGATTCTTGGCTTCATATCCAGCGGCACATACGGCAAAGTCTACAAAGCAAAGTCAAGCTTCCTAGATGACGAGCGCGAGTACGCCATCAAGAAATTCAAACCAGATCGTGACGGACAGGCAGTCGCATACACGGGTCTTTCCCAGTCAGCAATCCGAGAGATGGCCTTGTGCCGTGAGCTACGACATGAGAACCTGGTCAACCTACACGAGATAATTCTCGAAGACAAGTGCATCTACATGGTGTTTGAATACGCCGAGTACGATCTGTTGCAAATTATCCACTACCACGTCCATCAACCCAAGCCGCAGCAAAAGATTCACGATGCCGCAGTGCGCTCCATTATGGCGCAACTGATACAGGGCGTTGACTTCTTACACAAGAACTGGGTGATGCACCGGGATCTCAAGCCTGCCAACATAATGATCAATAAGAATGGCCAAGTCAAGTGTGGTGATTTGGGTTTGGCGCGTCTCTTCTTCACCCCCTTACAACCCTTTTGGGCCGGTGACAAGGTCGTGGTCACAATCTGGTATCGAGCTCCTGAACTGTTGCTCGGGGCGAAGCACTATGGTCCAGCTATTGACATGTGGGCTATCGGGTGTATCTTTGCAGAGTTGCTCGTTCTGCGACCACTATTCAAGGGAGACGAAGCAAAGGTGGACAATAAGAAGCAGGTGCCTTTCCAAAGGGAGCAGCTGAAGAAGATCGTCGATATGCTTGGGAAGCCGACTCCAGAACGTTGGCCTGATGTGGTCAATATGCCAGAGTACAATCAGCTCAAGACTTTTCGAGCGCAGCACTATGCTAATCAGCTTCCCAACTGGTATAATCTTATTGGACCCATGGCAGCGAGTCAAGAGGGTCTCAAATTACTTATGAGTCTGTTGGAATACGACCCTACCAAGCGTCTTAGCGCTGAAGATGCCTTGAAGCACCCTTACTTTCAAGAGATGCCGAAATACACGTCAAACGCCTTTGAAGGGACGGGCGTCATCTATCCTAATCGGCAAATTCGGGCAGATGATACGGACATGAGCCATGTTGTCACTGTGAAGAAGATGACGACGACTGCGAATCAGGCTAGCTCATCTGTTGCCGTTAAGCGTGGCCATGATACCGTGGGAGGCACGACATCTGGTGCAAAGAGGGCGAAGTAGGAGGGATCATCAGATTAACTTTATGCTTGTACAATAAACCTTAATGAATGCTTCACGCCACTGCCGCTGGTGCCTTACTCGCAGCCTTCCTGGCTGCCTCTGCTGGGTTAGCCGGCAGCACAATCTTGCCGCTCGCCAAGCCATCGGCAAGATAGCCTCGCTTCTCCTTCATGGTGTAGAACTCGAGATCCTTGCGACGCGTCGGTAGCGCTGGCTTTGGCAATTTGGCAAAGGTGTGTGGTTTAAGGAGCGCCCTCATTGAAAGAGCATTACGGTATGTGCAAACGATGCTGCCACCCACAGCTTCAATCCTAGCAATAGCTTCTGCTGATGCTTTGGTGACGTCCAGCTGGACAGGTGTCTTGAGTGCTTCTTTACCACCTGCAAGCAGCTTGACGCCGTCTTTGATTCCATGAATGACATTGGATTCGACAAGATCCTTCATGGATATCGGTTTCGACGGGTCTATCCTACCGAGGTCGATCCAGAGCTGCAGCTTGCCCAGGTTCAAAGGGCTCAAGTCTTCCTCGCCCGAATTGTTGAAGCCGCGCTTGGGGAATAGGCGCGAAATGGGTGTCTGTCCTCCTTCGAAGCCCCGTGGAGCACCGTTGCCTGATCTCGCCTTTTGTCCCTTGTGGCCTCGACCTGCGGTCTTGCCCTTGCCGCTTCCTGGTCCTCTGCCGAGCCGCTTGACGTTGTGAGTTGCGCCTTCATTGTCGCTGAGCCTATTGAGGATGGACATGCTCCTTAGTGCGGTGCATGCTACAACCGGTGCCGATGCAGCTTTGAGCATGAGTGCGTGCATGTCTCCCTTGCCAAGCCGCTCTCTCTCTCTGTCACACACACACACTCCCGAGCCCGTCAGTCGCTGCAAGCGCTGCTGGTGGTGTTCAGTGAACGAAAACTCAGCAGCAGACCACACAAACTGCCACTGCAGAGACCACACACAGCACATTCAAGGGCGCAGCAGACTTCTGAGGACCAGCCCGAGTGTGCAGCCTCGTCCACGTCAAAGAGACGTCCTATCTTGTACTTCAAGCGCCAATTACGCCAGTCTGCATCTTTGAGCGGCACTCGACGCGCTCCATCCCTTTTCATTAGCCATGGGCGCGAATCTGTCTAGAGCCATGGGCAAGCTCTTTGGTAACAAGGAGATGCGCATCCTTATGCTCGGCTTGGATGCAGCGGGCAAGACAAGTACGTGTGCCTAATTGCGCTTCTAGCATGAACACCTAGACTAACAACGCTCCAGCGATTCTGTACAAGCTCAAGCTCAATCAGAGCGTCACCACCATTCCTACTGTCGGATTTAATGTCGAGACGGTGACTCACAAGAATGTCAAATTCAATGTCTGGGATGTCGGGGGCCAGGATAAGATCCGGCCCCTGTGGCGCCATTACTATACAGGCACGCAGGCGCTCGTATTTGTCATCGATTCTGCCGACCGGGATCGCATTGATGAGGCACGCCAGGAGCTGCATCGTATCATCTGCGACCGCGAGATGCGGGAAGCACTGTTACTCGTCTTCGCCAATAAGCAAGATCTGCCAGGCTGCATGCCCCCAGCTGAAGTCACAGAGTGCCTGCAACTCAACAAGATGAAGGACCGACAGTGGCTCGTCAAGCCAAGTTGTGCCGCGACTGGTGAAGGTCTATTTGAAGGACTCGCTTGGCTCTCTACGAATGCAAAAGTTCCCATCAAAGGAGGACATTGAGATGTGGTCGTCTGGCACGATCCGTCCCATCTTACGCAGTCTCCTTTTTGCAATGCATCTTTTCGCCTGATGCTCGAGCGCCTCCGACGAAAAAACTCCTTGTTCAATTCTTTCCCCTTCTGTCTTTTAAAGGTTGTCCTTTTCTCACAGCCCCAGCCTCAGTGCTGTTCAGTAGGCCATACTCCACTAATACTGTTTTTGTGCCTTGTACTCTTGTTGTTTCTTCACTTCTTCTTGCAAATCTCGTAAAAGGTCCTCGCTTGAGCTTCGAGGACGTCGAGTGTACTTTCGGGCAATTCCTCCGTGACCAGTCCAGGTTGGCCTTTCACAAGTGACAGTGACGCAATGACACTGAATGGAGGAAGCACTGTTTCATCCTCTATCCAGACGCCGTCCTTTATGATACAGAAGTTACCGATCTGGCAACGCTTCCCAATGTGCACGTAGCTGCCGATATTCGCGGCTTCTATCGTCGTTTCCTCACCGATATGGACATAATCGCCTAGCTTGAGGGGCCAGTACTGTAGTTCGCCATTGACTTGCTTGCTAGGAGGCTTCAGTGTACACCCCTTGGAAAGTAGACAGTATCGACCAATTGTCACTGCTGTAGGCGCTGCTGCACCAGCTAATCTCGCAGAAGGTGTGCGTTGTAGATCCCCTCTGATAGTGCAGTGCGACTGGATGATGGTCTTGCCACCCAGGATGATGCTCTGAGTATTGACAAGGTTCAAGCCGACACGCGAAATACGGTTGCCAGTCTCCGTTTCGATATACTCAGGCCGTTTGGAGCGCGAGCTTGATTTGACTTTCGACATACAGGCAGCTAGCTAGTCTGAGAGCGTCAGGAGCATCTACTCGGGCGTCACCAGCAGGCCTTCATCTATGTGAAGCAGTAGCAGCAGAAGAATGACGCTGGCAATTGAGGTGGTCAGCGGCGAGGAATCCGCAATCTATGGGCCGTCGCTCCCGGAGTTCTGCAGAAACAAGGCAGCTATTCCTGATAGACACGGAGCAGCATTAAAAGATTGGGTATGAAGGAGTTCTAGCGCTAGGCCGCCCGAGCACAGCCATTCTAGGGATCATTATTGAGGCCGCGCACACGAGCGAGGAGGAGGAGCGAAGATGCTGGAGATCGCAATGGAGATCGTGAGGAAATCGATCAGTTCACCCGGGCAGCAACACACTTCTGTTGCTCCAATGTCTCCCTATTTTGCCGCCGGAGCTCTTCCTTTGCGCTTGCCAAGCCTGAGCAGGCATGTTGCTCCAGTAACCGGTGTTTTGCGCAAAAGTGGCCCGCGCAGAGGGAGCAGTCGAGTCCACGCAGCGCAGGCACAGAGCAGTCCGCTTTTTGGCAACGCTTCTTAGGTGCGCCACCTGGCATACGCATACTGACCATGATGATCTGCCCGTCTCGAAGCCGCGCCATGTCAAGGGGCCGGCCGGCAGAGGTGAGCACTTGGTCTTGTGCCGCAATGTGTGTGTGCGCCTGAATGCAGGCGGGGAGAGAGGCGATGTCCTCTGTGCTGAGAACGGTGGTGCGATCTGCCTTGAGAAGGAGCTGCATTGTAGGCTGAGTGAGGCAGATGTGCTTTGGAGAGAGAGGGGGGATGGGAGGGAAAGGGCAGGGTGTGATGATGTCTTGAGATAAGTCGCTGACTCGCTGGCTGGATTTGGGTGGCGACGCGCGGCCTCCAGACTTAACACCAACCCAGCAATCAGCTGCCACGGGATTGCTTGAAACAGCCGGCCGCAAGCGTAGATAGTGATAGCAAACACACCCTGGAGCATCACATTCATTCCCTGGGCAAGCATGTCCCGGTCAAGTGTGGCTGCTTCGGGCAAATTTGATTTTGTGTTTCATGTGAGTCTGACATACACATGCTATGCTTCTATAGGCAACTATTTGACATATTCAGTGTTATCAGCGCCGGCACATTGCCTTACTGATCCGATCCTGTCTTCGTCTTCTTGCAGCTTCTTGAGCTTGTCCGCCACGAGTACTGTACTTTGTGCCATCTCGATAGAGCCAGGCGTCTACCAGCAGGCAACAGCAGGCAACAGCAGCCCTTGCGTCAATTGCATCACTCCGTCAACATATCCGTTCAAACCCGATTGACATGCCGCACTGAGGTCACGGGCTGCTTCCAAGATGGGTGAACCTGTACAGCTGCCCACTGAAATATGGCAAATGATTCTCGAAATTCTGACTCTGCAGCCCCATCTAGACAGCACTCGCAATGCTCTGCTGCAGCTGAGCCTTACCTGCAGGAACATCCGGCCAATAGCTCAAACTTTTCTCTGCCGTGATCTTTTTTGCAAGCAGCCCACAGTGGAGTCTCTCAAGATGGCCCTCAAGCTTGCTGCCTTACATGACTTGCTACCGCAACAAATACACTTTGGGAGGTATCCTCTCCGTTCCCATGCCAAGGAGACCGGCTCAGACATCAATACGAAGGATTTGCAAAGTCAAAGTATGGGCTTAAATATATTGAGTGTGCTCAAGTGTCTTTGTAAGCCATCGAAAGAAACTTATGTGAGCAAGTTGAGCATCCTCACCTGTAACAATGACGATTTCGATGTTGTTGGCTGCCTTTACAGTGGTCGCAAAGAGAGATCTATCACGGAACGCGACGTTACGGTTATGCATGTCAGCCAGACTGGACATAGGACTACAGCCAGCCAAAGGACCTCCGCGCACACTGACGGTTCGTTATTCTGTGCTCTGACACATTTGTCGCTGCAAGGCAGACTCATTACCTTGTCACTCAGCTATTTTGATAGACTTCGATTCATCTGTCTCAATTCAACAACTGTTCACACTGACCTTTTACAGCACTCGGACAATTGTTGTCCGATGCTTGAACACCTCGTCCTGGTCGCTCCTAGTTTCAGTGAATACCCCTACAGCAATTTCTTGCTCATGGTGCCCAATTTCCGGCCACGTCTGACTGTCATCAATCCCAGGGCAAAAACCATCAACGACCCGTACTTTAAGCGCATTCATCGCGACAATACCTATCTCGAGGACTGCGCTCGGGACAGGCGCGTATACGACCTGCAAATATATCGTATCTCTCTGGAGCATCTCGGGGGCAGTCAAGCGTGGTCCGATGCGATCACGAATGCAATCCAATCTAGTTCTATCTGGGATATGGCACTCTCATTAGGACAGCGTTGTGGGAGAAGCACGGGTCTCTCAGTTCCATACTGATCTACCAATTACAAGATTTCGCCAGCAAATCAGCGTACTGCTCCAGGTTCTTTCGATCTTCTTCGTCAAACCCTTCTAGCTCCTCGCAATCAATGTCAATGACCCCGACGACCTTGCCATCAGCAATGATAGGTACCACAATTTCAGACTTTGTTTGGGAGTCGCAGGCAATGTGATCAGGGTGCGAGTGGACATCCTTTACAAGACTGGTCCTTGCTTGTAGGGCAGTTTGACCGCAAACACCTTTGCCAAATCGAATCGTCTGACAAGCAACTTTGCCTTGGAAGGGTCCGAGAATGAGTTGATTGCTAGTTTCTGGATCCAAAACGTAGAAACCTGCCCAATTGACCTTATTGGAGGGTGATGGCAATGAATGGAAGCCGTGCCATAGCAGACTGGCAGCATTGGCCAGATTCGCGACCCAATTCCTTTGGCCCTCGAACAGAGCTATAGAGGACTCAAGCACCTGTTCGTATACCTCTTGCTTAGTAGTGTTCTGGTCGAAGGAAGAAGCATCTGCGTGCACCTGAAGAATTAGACAAGCTAGAGTTTAGTGGGCCAGTACCATGCTAGTCTGGATTCGGAGCTTAGCACTTATTATTAGATAGCAAGCTAAAGCAGAGACAGTGATTGATATATCAATGAAAAGATGGACAAGTGTCTACTGCACTTGACCCTCCTTGGGCTTGAGCTTGCAGATGTCGTGCCCGGCACATCATCCGTCTGCTGTTCACGTGCCAGGAATGAAATCCGCCAGGGAAGCCCATCTGAACTGATTTTCGTTGGCCGCGGTTGCATGTGGGCTGGTGAGCTGCGTCATGAGGACTCGACTTGCACGACGACCCTCTTGCAGTCTATCCTGTAGCATTCCTAAGTCCCAGATCTACTGTCATGATTGCTTTTGTCAAGTCTCTCCTAGTATGGGCGATCTGGACTGGTTGGCACAGCACATGCTATTCGATCAAGCTCACAATCCTGCTCCTCACAAAGCTTCCTCTCTTATCCTACATCGCATGGGCTACATTCTCATCAGTTGCAGTCATCGCTGCACTCAGTCCAGTTTTGGTCTCTCAATATCGACCACTGGTTCGCAAAGCTGCACTCTTCAATTGTGTTGCTCTGAGCGCAGTTTCTGAAGTTCCACACCTGATTATCGTCTTGAAGCTCTTCTTCATTAACTTCTCAAAGATCTATGGCACGTACAGAGCTTTTATCAGTTGGCCATTTTTGCTGCTGGACATCATCTCATTAGCTGGGTGTCTTGGTATACTATACCACCAAGCCGAGGATGTGCAGACAATGGTGGAGCAAGCTGCGCCATTCTTGGAAAGAGACTCTACTCGTTTTGACGCCTTTAACCTTCTTGTTGAAGTCTTTGCGCCTCTTTGGAGAGAAGATGAGCTTGTCTGTTTCAAGGATGCAGGTTACTTTGGCGCAGAACAGCTTCGCGAAAACAGTGTCAAGCGTCTAGTGCTCGAAGACACTGGTACCATGGACATTTACTGCACAGGGTTTCCTCCGGGCTCAAACAAGCCAATTGTCATCAACATCCACGGAGGCTCTTGGTCACGAGGATCCAACAAGGTGCCAAATGCCGTACTCACCACCATGGCACGGTCAGGCGAAGTTCTTGTCATGTCCATCAACTTCCGTCTCGCTCCAAAGTTCCCACTGCCAGCTGCCATCATTGATATCAAGCGTGCCATCATATGGGCAAAGAAGGCTGCCAAGAATTTTGGTGGAGATCCAAACAACATCATGCTCATGGGCGACTCCAGTGGTGGTCATTGCGCCCTCTTGTCTGCCTTGACTGCCAACATTGAGGCTTTCCAAGAACAAACCCCCGATGCAGACACAAGTGTGCAGGGCGCGGTCCTCCTCTGTCCTGCGCTTGATCCTACAAACAAATTCAATATCAGTCATCGCTCTGGTGAGGATAGCTGGTTCGTTAGAGCATGCTGTGGCGGAGACGAAGCTGCAGCAGACCTGGTGCATCCATTACAGTATGCTTCCAAGGATATGCCACCTCTACTCTCGCTACATGGTACGGCTGATACCCTTGTAGACATTGAAAACAGCAGATACTGGCAAGCCAAGTGTACGGAGATTGGTGCAAAGGACAAGTTCGATCTTGTGGAAATGCCTCGAGCTCATCACGTCTTCTTTATCTTCAGGAGCATTCGAACCATTGCTGCGGGTTTAATAGCTGTCGACTGGATCCAACACAGATCAAAGCTCACAAAAGACAGATAGAGAGGATCAGAAAAGCAATAGATGAATACGTTTACTCGTTTTTGCCTCCCCTTTCGTCTTGCATGCCGATCACGGGGCCTGGAGCCTTGGACTGCGTCTCTTTCTTCTTCCCCTTTGGTGGTCCTGCATTCTTCCTCTCCTCCATACCCTCTTTTACTGCCTAGGGTTGTTAAATATGCTACAGTCATGTGCTCAATTACCTTGGACTGGATGTTGTGATCCTTGTCATCCTTACTTGTGGCGTGACCTTGCGAAGACGGCTTTTGATGAGAATGAGAATCTTTGATGGCGTATGCACGCGTCAGCGGCACTCTTAGCTTTTGACTCGCTTGCAGATATGTTCGCAACATGTTGGTAAGGTTGATAGTTTCGCAAAGTCTTCTACGTCGTCATAAGTCGCGTTGCGGGGTGCTCCCAGCTTCAGATGGCTCTGCTCTGAGTTCTGTCCGGAAATACACAATGACAAAAGCTGCTCTTCTCATTTTCTGAGCTCAGAGCATTTGACATGATCGAACGCCTCATTGGTCACCATCACCACAAAGCAGCCGGCCCTCAGGACTATATCCAAACTTTGTGTTCGGGGGTTATCTAGGAATTTCGTGTCGTCAGAGTTCAGATCCTATCATCACTGGACATGCTTGCCGACACTCGGATTGAGAATAAGCATAGCCACAAAAGACAGCAGCAAGAAGAGTATTGCCGACCCTGCAAGCGACGCTACCAAAAGTCTGCTGACGGGGAATCGATCTTCAGTTAGCAAAATTGAGTGAAAACTTATGGCATACCTCGTCTCAACGCTTGTTGCACGGTAAAATATCGACTCGCACCCCCAAGAATGACAAGCATCGCAATGGCAATCAATGACGCTCCCGCTGGTTTGCCGATACGGCGTAGCTGCTGCAGCTGCTTTTGTGCATCTTCTGAGGCATTCTTGGACGTATCTAATCTCAGAAATTGAGTGACAGCAACACCTCTGAATGTTAGAGTATTTCTTGAGGATGAAATCCGTACGCGGAAGCAAAAGATAGGCTCGTTCTCAACCATGCGAGAAACTTGCATGAGTATTGTACAGAGAGTCCGAAGAAAGCTTACAGTTCGCTCGTTTGCAAGATGATCTCTAGCAACGCTTTGGGTGTTCTCTAGCTCGACCGATAGATAGTCGTGCCAGATGCTGACGATCCAGCTCAAGGGTTTGTATCGAGCTCGGTGTATAGGCTCATTGCACGATGGCGCACTTGACTGTAGTAGCGGACTAAACTCGTTCGTAGCTGAAGTAGCTATTCCAGATGAAGACATCAGATCGTGCGAGGCCGGGCGCGAGCTCTTGTTGGCCATCACGACGATCGATACGGTAGTCCCAGACCAAGGAGTCTACGTCGAATAAATCAAGATCGAAAAGACACTTCAGCTAGTGCAAGTAGCAGGGAAGCTGAGCTTGAGCTGTGCATCAGCAACGCAGAGCAGGTCACTCAGGCAGGGATGCGCTCCCTGTCGTCGAATGCTCGCTGTGTCGCAAGAGAGTCAGGAGATGGCGCCATGACCCATGAGTGCTGGCGGCCGGCACTAAATTCCCTCTTCTGGCGCCCGGCAACGCGACAACTCGAGGCTGCTTGTGTAGTTGCAACATTTGTCTACGTGAACAAAGTGCTAGCTTGTCTGTCTTCATAGTCCGCGCAAAGCTGGTCCCTACCAGTGTAGCTCACTCTATTGCCTGATGGAGACTCCGACCTCAATCTCCAATAGCACAAGCCCGGAGGCTGCCAACGGGAAAACTGCACCTTGCCACGAATGCTCTTATCGCGGCTTCCTCGCAAATGATGGAGCAGAAATGGTCTTTCAAAGCTTTGGCGTGCCGGGTCCTGCCTGTGTCATTCTCGTGCATGGCTTCTCTGGTTCTTCTGACTACTTTACTCGTTCTTTTGACGAGCTCTCCAAAACACTTTGGGTTGTAGCGCCCGACCTTCGAGGTCATGGACAATCAGCCAAGACTCCAAATGGCTACCATGTCGCCAGGCTTGCCGCAGATCTGCGTGACCTGATTCTCGAGCTGCGGAAGACTGTCCCAGATTTGCGACCCATGGGCGTCGGCTGCTCAATAGGTGCAGCAATCCTGTGGACCTACGTTGAGCTTTATACAGAGAGCGACTTTGATCGCTTCATCTTGTAAGATTCTCTACAGCTTGAATGCACTAACCTTAGCGTGGACCAAGCACCACTGCAAAACTACGCGATCGATGGCTCTTGGCTGCTTGGTAGGACTAGAAATTGTTGAAAGCAGCTAACACAAGGGAACTACGGTTGCCACGACGCTGCCTCCCTAGCTTGGAATCAAGCAAACATGATCCTAAACCCTGCCTCTGCCTGGAAGGGTCTAGTTTCTTCTTGCCTGGGTTATCGCTTCGATGTCGATTACGGCCGCCAAATCAACATATCTCGCGATTGTGCTCAGGCGGATTCCCTCTTCTTCACGAGCATCTCGAACTTGTGCGATCCAAGATGGCTCGCCAAGCTCATGGCAGATCACACAGCGTATGACCACCGAGATACAATCCAGCATGGCATCACTAAGCCATGTCTTGTCCTTTATGGAAAACGTAGTGGGTGTTTTCCAGCAGAGGGCATGATTGAGACTGCGCGTTTGCTCAATCAGAAACGTTCTGGCTTGTGTGGTACTTTGCAATTCGAATCGGGTCATTGGCTGGTATATACTGCTCGCTTTGGGTTTATGCTGATATTAGTTTTACGAAGATGCAGCCAAGTTCAACGCTATTGTGAGGCAGTTTCCACATCTTTGCCCATCGGCATCAGAAATGGACAAGGTGAAGCATCTCTATTCCGATATGCATCTCTGAACTTTGTGACTTGCTCCAACTCATGAGGTCATCTACACAATGTTCCTAACCAACGCGGGGTTCTACACATCAACAGCATGTTCAAGGCAAGTAGCACGTTTGCACGGCATGGCCGGCGCTTTGCGAGCACAAGCCCAGCACAAGCGCCTCCAGGTATCTCGATGCCTCTCTTGGCGGTCAATATCGGCCTCACAGGCTATGTTGCTTTCAGCCAATATCAGCTCAGTCAGCAGCAGCAGAAGATTGGTACGCAGCTACAGCAAAACTAGACACGGGCGCTAACAACAGTCACTGATCTCGACTACTTATACGACAGGGTGGACGAGTCACTTGGTCGAATTGACTTGCGAAACAACGAAACAACAGGCTACTTTGAAAAGGTAAGCCAAAAGGTGGACGAGATGAATGCGTTAGAAAAGAAGTCAAAGAAATAGCTATACAGATTTCTGTGGCTCCAACGTCCGTTGCACTTGTCTCTTGAGTGTGGATCTAGTCCAGCTGGACCGGGCATCATCGTCACGTTCTTTGCCTGCGAGTTTGCTCGAACGCGCATGAAGCGCTTCGACTGCCACTTTGTTGGCCGTCGCCTTGAATGTCGGCTGTTTTCCGTCGGCGGCCTCTCTTGACCACTGACGCCCCTCAACGAAAGCGAAGCCTGGAGGCGGCTGGACATCATCGAGATTGTGCGTTGTGTATGCATCTTCGCGCCCAGCATTGCCGATTGTGCTGAATCCAGAGTAGATGACTCGCTTGTCTCCTGGAGCATCGTCTCCTTTGTAGCGATACTCATAAACAACCACCTCGCGCTTCTCTGGCAATCTTTCTGGATCGAGGTACTCGCGGTCTACCTTTTCGGCAATTTGTTCGCGTACCTTCTCGCTCGCTGAGGCACACATACGCTGGATGTGTTTGAGCAATGGCAAGAAGCGCTTGTGGCCAGAGAGCAGAACAATCCAGCCAGAAAGAAGAGCCAAGAACTTGACTGGCACATACGCAGCCAGAACCAGCGCCGTGAGCATGCCAATGCAACACGCAACGAGAGTAACGCTCGACTTTTTCTCATTTGCAAAGTTGGCATAATCTGTTAAGACTAGCGCAATCTGGTCATATGCTTGTACATAATCTTCCATGGCGTTTTGAATGTCGCGCATATTGATGAGAAAGTCGCGGCCTTCTGCCTTCTCTCCAAAATGCTTTGCATTGCCCGTACTGGTCGCCCAACTATCCAGGTCTGGCGGCAGTGGGATGTTGGAAGGCGGTGGTGGATGGAGCTGCAGAAAGCTCGGTATGAGTAGTCCAAACACAGCTGCTGCAAAAGGCAAGGCCAGCGCCAGGTATGGCTGCAAGCAGAGCATGGTCCAGATCATGCCATAGGACACTGTTTCTCTTGGCTTTTGCCAGGTATAAATGGCCGCAACGCCGGCTTGAAGCTTGAAGAAGACACCAATTCTCGAGGAAAACTGTCGAAAGTTGCGCGTAAGGACAATGAGGTCGAGCGGCGGTGGCTCATCTGAGGACTGCTGTGCGCCTTTGCCCTTGCCCTTGCGCTTATCTGTCTGGTCGGCGGCCGGAACAAGCGAGGAGAGGACAGAGGCAATGACCTGCTCCTGTAGCGACGGCGCATCGACATCCTTTTGCTTGTTCATCGCTGCGCATCCCTGGTTTGTGCTCGATGTGTGGTTGTCGGCGACGTCACATTTGGTAGAACTAAGCACAGAGCGGTAGCTGCGACCTGGAACTCACCATCTTAAAGCTCCCTGAACAAGAAATCTCCATCAAGGCTTTCCACCTAGAGCTCACTACACTCTCAGGATATATCGTTCTTGCCTAGACAGAGACGCTGCATTAAGAACCTCAATATTGGGAGCTTTCTCCAACCGCTACAACTGCAATTGTAAAGGCGTACACAGCATCCAGCGTCTTGCTTCTCGACTGAGGTATGAGAGAGCCACTGATTGCTTTGTGTGGGAAGCCGTCCTCTGGGAAATCTACTACGCTGAATTCTTTGACCTCTGAGCCAGTTGCCAAGACTGGAAGCTTCCCGTTCACGACAATAAAACCCAACCATGGTGTAGGATACCTGGCGGTATGCTGTGCTTGCTCACGCTACAAAAGTCAAAGCGAGTGTATGCCTCTCTATGGTGAATGCAAAGGCGGTCGACGAAAAATACCCGTGCAACTGTTGGACGTTGCTGGCTTGGTCCCTGGTGCCTCTGAAGGTCGAGGACTTGGCAACCAATTCCTTGATGACCTGCGTGTGGCTGATTGCTTGGTGCACGTGGTAGACGCATCAGGTACCACGGATGAGCAAGGCAAAGAGTGCCGCGGTTATGATCCCTACCGAGACGTTGCTTGGCTGCAAAGCGAGATTGTCCAGTGGATCTACAAGAACCTCGAGAAGAAATGGGCTTCCATCGTCCGACGACACATTGCAACGAAGAGTACGCCCATTGACACACTAGCCGCCCAGTTTTCTGGTTATGGTGGCAAGCCTTCTGCGCACCTCGCAAGGGTATTTCAGAAACTTGGTCATAATGCCGAAGAGGCTAAGATCGAATGTTGGAGTCTTGAGCAGGTGGAACACATGGTGGAAGTCTATGTCCAAATACGCTTTCCGACTGTCTTGTCTCTCAACAAGATTGATCATGCAGACTCTGCGGAAAACATTGCCAAGATTGCAAAACACCAGAATCCAGAGTCGATTGTCTTAACGTCAGCCGTCGCTGAAAATTTGCTTCGAAAACTGGCGAAGCAACGTTTCATTCGCTACGAGGAAGGAACAGAGTTTGTGGACACTAAGGAGGACTTGGGGCCAGACGAGGCCGACACGCTGCTAGAGATGGATGAACGGACCAAGCAGAGGGTGGAGAATCTACGAGACATGGTGCTCTACCGGTACGGCTCAACGGGCGTCTCAAATATTTTGCAAAAGGCCTGTGCAATGCTTGAGTTGACGCCTGTGTACCTTGTCAAGAATGCGCAATTTGGACACAACGACAAGCAGCATGGCATTTTCAGGGATGTGGCGCTAGTGAAAATTGGCACGCGGATAGGCGATATTGCAGCGAACATCTCCAAGGCCGACCTCGTGTATGCCGAGACTGCAGGTGGTGTGCGTGTTGGTGCTGACGATCTGCTGCAGCCTGGGGTGAATGACATTTTGCTGTTCAAATTTGTTTGAGGTCCGGTGGGTGCTCAGCTGGTCCTGGCTTCTGTCCAAGCAGGGTGTTATGCTACAACGACAAAGAGCAGCTGCTGGAGTCTTGGTGGCATCACATTGGCGGTGCAAGATCTGGAAGGACTAATTGAGTCCACAGATTTTGCTGGGTCTATAAAGCTGAGGCGGCCTTATGTGCGGATGATCTGCCTCTACGATGTCGAGCCTCAGTCTACATGAAGGACGCCCCTTTAAGATGGGCCTGCTACGGTGCCAGCTCATTACTGGAGTGCATGGCTCAAGTGTCCCAATTTAGCTCCTCCCACGCCAAAACTTCCAAAAAAGGGCGACGGCGGCAACAAGCAACAACGAGACCAACACACCAAAAGACACTCGCTTTCCACCCACAGTCCCTCGCTTACTCAGTCCAGATGCGTTTCAGCATCGCAGTCCTGTCCCTCGCTGCAGCATACTTTTTCCAGGTGGCCGCACAATCGAGTGTCAGCAAGTCAGAAACCCCTCTCGCTACAAAGCCAGTCTCCACCGCCGCCTCACAGGCCACTACACCCATCACCATCAAGGGCAACACCTTCATGCGCGGCAATGAGCGCTTCTTCCTTGTCGGTGTCGATTACCAGCCCGTACGGCCCTCAGTTGAACAAAGTGCAAAGCTAACCAAAATTAGGGAGGTTCCAGCGACTTGGCTGACCCTCTGAGCAACCCTACTATCTGCGCCCGTGACATTGCAGTCATGCAGACGCTTGGTATCAATACTATTCGCATCTACACGGTGGACAATTCTGTCGACCACGACGAGTGTATGGGTCTCCTGAGCAAAGCCGGAATTTATCTCGTGCTTGACATCAACACGCCCCAATCTTCCCTCAACAGGAACGATGCAGCCCCTTCTTACAATCTTGATTACATGCAGCACTTGTTTGCTACAGTGGATGCATTCAAAAAGTATCCTAATGTTCTCGGCTTTTTCGCAGGCAATGAAGTCATCAACGATGCACCGACTGTGGGCACCGCCCCATGGATCAAAGCCGTCATCCGAGATGTCAAGCAGTACATTGCCGCACAGTCTACTCGTGCCATCCCCGTCGGCTACTCTTCCACTGATGTGCCTGGCTCGCGTTACAAATTTCCTGAATACCTCAAGTATGACCCTTTGTTTACGGTAAACCACGACTAACAACACAGCTGTGGCAACGCCTCTACGCGAGCTGATTTCATTGGCACAAACGTGTACAGTTGGTGTGGTGACTCTAGCTTCACCCAGTCCGGTTATGACCAGCTCGTCGCAGGATTCAGCGATTTAACCATTCCCCTATTCATGAGCGAGTTTGGGTGCAACCAATTCGCAGGAGACCAGTCCAAAGGGCGTGCATTTACAGAGGTGGCCTCTATTTACAGCAAGGAGATGACTACGGTCTTCTCTGGAGGCCTCGTTTATGAATACACGCAAGAGGTCAACAATTATGGATTGGTCACCATCGGCAGCAACGGCCAGGTGAGCGCACTACCAGACTTTTACACCCTGCAAAAGCAGTATGCCGCTCTCAAGCTGGACAAGTCTGCTCCCGGAACCAGCAAGACGACGGCCCCCGCCTGCCCGGGCAACTCGACCGAGTTTGAGGGTGTTTGGGCAGAGGATGTTCTTCCCGTCCAACCAGCTGGAGCTGCAGCATTGATCAAGAACGGAGCTGGTGCACCTCTGGGCAACGGCGGTAGTGGTTCACAGAACGCAGGCTCTGGCTCCGGTTCCGGCACCGGCAACAGTAACATTGGCTTGACCTCTTCAACCACTTCTGGCAGTGCACGATCCGCCTCGCCCAGTGCCTCTGCAACGCGTACGTCTGATGCACTGTCTGTCTTGCCTACTTTGTCTATGGGTATGTTGGCTGCTTGGTCCTTGACGCTTTCTGCTGCATTTGGCGCTGCATTGTTCTTTTAAGCTTACGGTCACGCGCATGGTGGACACAGAATGGTGCATCCATAGCAAGTAACTCTTAGTTGACGTCTAATCGTTCATTCGTTCGTCAGATGAGCATTTCTACTTGTTAGGAAGTCTACCTAAAGGCACATGGATTACTAGTCCTGGTTGACTTCGGATTTCCCCTGTGAGACAACAGTTTTTGACATTTGCGATACTCAAGATGAAGTTGGGAGAGTACATGAGAGCATCTGCATGGCTGAGGCTGTTGCCGAGTGATTAGCAGGCTAGTCTAAATCTGATGCAGACCTCTGGCCAGATGACTGCATCATGCTCGCTGGCCAGTCGGAACGAATATCAGGCACGTCTTGGGCTTTGCTATACAAAGCCAAAGCAACAAGATGGGCTGAGGTTGCTTCTCATACAACAAAGCGGTAGATAAGTTTGAAAGCTATGCAGTAGACTAAGCCAATGAAGCCTTGATTTCGGCGATACGCTTCTGGTTCTTCTCCTTGCGTTCGGCGTTTGTGAGCCTCTTTGGCTTGTATTGGGAGGATGCCTTTGTGTACTCCTCCTTTGTCTTCTTCTCCGTGAGCTTGGGTGATGGGTCAGCACGGATGGCTGCGTGCGCACTCGCGTAAATGTCTTCAAGCGCATCCGACTCAATGCCAGCGGCAATCAAACCAGCGAATTGCTGCTGGTAACGCTCCTCGTCATCGTCCAAGAGCATGTCCTGGTACTCTGCGACGTGTCCGCCAAAGATGTAGCGACGGAGGGTCTCAGCGTCGAGCTCCTCACCCTCAATGTCCCATCCAGGGAATCGGTTGGGTGAATGTGGGATGTGGAGACCACCGTCGGAGGCACCCTTGAGGGCACCAAAGATGCGGCAACCGGTAGTGGTGCGCTGGAGACCGACATCCAAGACGACCTTGAAGGGACGTGGTCCGTCCTCAACGGCTTCGGTCATGGTGAGCTCTCCATCTGCCTCTTCGACACCCTTGTAGGTTTCATCGAGACCGAGCTTCTTGAGTGCACGCCTGGCAACCAAGAGACCCGTCGCATAGGCGGCGGACCAGTTGGTGAGGCCGTGCTTGATGCCGTATCGTGGGAGTTCGTGTGCATAGGCGGCAGTGAGGACGACATCGCCTTCGATCTTTGAGTAGATGATCTGGCAGATGATGTCCTTGTTGGTGAAGCGGACGACGAGTCTGTACTTTGGTGCTGCGTACTTGTTCTTTGCCTGGGTGATGAGACGCTTGCGTGCGTAGTAGTCTGTCTTTCCCTCGCGTCTGCGCCTGTACTTGGTCTGGAAGCGGGAGAAGTACGCCCTGTTCTTGACGAGCTTGGTGAAAGGCATCTTGGTTGTCTGTCGGCTGTAGGCTTGACTCTGGTGAGTTGTCTGTGGTATCTGCCGTGTCCTGTGTTGAGTCTTGTTCTTGTTGGTTATTGAGTGACTGCGGAATCATTCAACGGCAACTATAGACAGACTTGTATTTAGTATTGAGTGGTAGTAAGTACAGAGGTCTACTATCAGAGACATGGAGCAGCTCATGGCCACAAGCTCAGGCAGGTACAAGGCCATCAAGCTCATCCAGTACACAACAAAGGCCGTCCTCCTCCAGCGCCCAAACCTCACACAGCACCAGCTCCATCAGCTCGCGTCCCTCGTCGGCGCATGCTCCCTCCAACGCCGCCTGCTTCAGCTCGGCAATGCTTATAAACCCATCAAGCAGCTCTTCCTTCGTCTCCCAAAAGGCAAGCTCAATCTCCATGAACTGCTAGAAACAATCGCTGCCCTGTGTGAAGACGCGAGCGAGGACGCCTTCACCCTGGCACAGCTCGGCTGGCTCCCCGCTCACTTCAAGAGCTTCGCCGTCATCTCAGACCGCGCATGGCTCGCATCCGTCACTGTAAGCATCTCCGCCGCTCAAACGTCAGACCTGACCGCATAGCTCTACCTCCATCTCTGGATCCGTGAAAAAGTAAACATCATGCGGCAACGTAGGCTCAATACCTTGCTTCATGAAAGATACGCCAAGACAACAGAGCGAGAGCTCGTTCGCCACGAATACTGGCACGACCTCGATGGTGTCCGACTGGCTTGTGATTTCGGACAAGCCTGGTGCGATGTCTTTGATGTTGCCTTGTTCAAAGGCTTCGACACCTACTGCGGCCTGATATCCAGCATTCTCGGCCTCTACCGCTTCGTTGCAAAGACTTGAAAAGTGTGATTCACTCAGTATTCAGTGCTTCTCGCAACGCAGCATTCTCAACCTGCAACCGCTCAATCAACACATCCGCATCGGCACCCGTCTGCGCCTCATACGCTTGTCGCACAAGGTCCTGGATACGCTGCACTTCCTGTTGGAGTTGTGCGTATTGCTGCTGCGCACCGCGTGTCCGTTCGCGCTCCGCATCAAGTTCTTCCTGATGCCGCCGTTTGAGATGCACCACAGACAGGGTCAGGTCGTGCTCGTGTACACGAATCTTGTCCATTGCCGTTGATAGACCCAATTCGTACTCTGCCAGTAGGAAAGACATATCTTCTGTATCTTGCTTGAGCTTGCGATTCTCCTCAATGAGCTGCTCGTGTTGCTGCATCAGCGTATCGGTCATGCGACTTTGTGTTCTCTCATGCCCTTGTCGCTGCGCATGTCCATTGACACCTGTATTGCCCTTCGTTGCATACTCTGGCAAGTCATCTTCATCTCCATCGCCTTCGGGAAGCTAAAATGACAGTCAGCTATGTTGTATCATGCAAGAAGCTCACTAACCTGCAGGTACTGTGCTTGTCGCCGCAAATGCTCCGTCTCGAGCTGATTCTCCTTGAGTTGCGCAGAGAGTTCTTGGACAAGTCGCCAGATACGCTGTAGCTCACTATTCGCCGTACTCGAGGCAACCATGCCTCTGGGCACGCACTCAGAGCTAGTCCTCAAGCTGTAGCCAGTCGTGTCGCGGGTTTGTGTCGCGTCGCAGGTGGGAAATAGAACAGTCACATCGCCCATCTACCAACACACACAAAGCACAGCAGAGGATGAACTGGACAGGCGGGAAACGTATCAGCAAGATGAGAGGCGGTCAGCACGAACAGCAGATGCAGAGGGAACACTTTGCAAAGCGCAAGACAGCGGGTCCTGTGCCTGAAGAGATCATCGCCTACAGCGTGTGCACGTCAAGGCAAAGAGACACTCACGAGGCTGCTGCGAGGGTGGAAGTGGACGCAGAGCGCATGGATGAAGACTGCACGAGCATGCCCATCGGTCGCGCGGCAGCAGCAAGCTGTGAAGGACAATGCATCGACAGGCACTTCCTGGAGAGCAGCGAGTGGACACTGGGACTGGACGAGGACTTCCTGCCGCCATTGCAGCTGGACAAGTATCAGCCAGCAGAGACACTGCCAGACCGACATCCAGCAGGTGCAGCAAAGCAAGTCGAGGAAATGGAGACGTGTGGGAGGACAGACTTCGCAGACCAGGCAGACGTGGAAGAAGCAGTGCAGGACGAGACACAGAGTGTCCGCTCAATCCAGGACAATGCCTCTTGCAGCTCGCATCTCGAAAGCATCGACCGTTTCTTCCATCCAGCTACTCAGTCAGTCTTGCAGCCAAGCAAACGCACTCGAGACTCGTCAGATGAGCTGGTCGAGGATCCCTTCAACCTTGCACATCTCATTAGCAGGAAACGCCCAAGGCAGAACGGGAGCTGGCAAGGTCAAATCAGCAGTCTTCAATCGAATCACCACAGCATGGATATTTGAGCTCGAAGCAACACACGCCAAGATGCATAGAATGAGTGTAGAGAGAAGTGACTAGTCCTTCTTGTTGCTGACGAGCTTGGTACCCGGTACGAGGAGCGGATTGAAGAGCTGGTTGCCCTCTGCGTAGCCTTGTCCCATACCGAACCCGATGCCCGTAAAGACTGGCCACATACGCCCTGCAATTAGCTCCTGGTAGGCTTCATCGGGTCCGTCATACGTCTGAAGAGAATCACAGAAGCGACCACGCCAACTCCGAAACCCAGACCGGTTTTGACGATGCCATTTGAAAGAGCAAGATCCCACTAGGCATTAGTTTTGCTGATTGATTCGCTGATGTACCTTGTCGTTGAGGATTGCTTCGCTAGGGCGCTTGGCCTTGGTCTCTGATGACATGCTTGCGTGAGGAGTGCGTCGCCTTGATGGATGTTCTTGGATTTTGAGTCTCTGGCAACTCTCGGCCTGAACACCGTGACACCAAGACCGCGTGCAACCAAAGCTCAGCAAGATGCAGCCTTGACCATCGATGCATGGCGCCTTGTCTATTTACGTCCACTATCCATACTGCTCTCGCATCTGCTCCTTCTGCAACTTCAACAAGTACCTGCTCCCAAGCAGTACCAGCAAAGATGCGCTCTTTGGCCACTACCAAAAAGAGCTCAAATACGGCTTGAATCGCTATGCTGCTTCGAATAGCTCGCGGCAAATACGCTCAGTCTACTTTGGTGGAGGTACACCATCTCTTGCTCCTGGAATCGTCCCTGCTGTACTTGGAACCATTCTCAAGTGTGGTTATTCCCTCGATGCAGACTGCGAAGTCACGCTGGAAGCCAATCCATCCTCCTTGCCTGACTTGCATCGGCTCTCTGATGATGGTGTAACTCGTATGAGTCTCGGCGTTCAGTGCCTGTCGAGCTCAAAACACCTCGCCTTTTTCAGGCGGGAGCATACCGTCAGTCAAGCCATCTCGGCATTAGAGCGTCTGGCTCAAGCTCGAAGCCTCTTTAGACACGGCTTCACCTTTGACCTTCTATTTGGCAACCCAATCCTGCCAGGTGGGGTACAGACATCCTTACAGGATGACTTGGCCCTCGCTATTCCCTTTGCTAAGATCGGCGGCCATCTGTCATTGTACGAGTTGACTGTCGAAGGAGGTACACCACTTGCACGTCAGATTCAAAATGATCCATCCAATTGCATCATGCCAGATCAGGATTGGCGTGCAGAGGAATACGAACAAGCAGCTAAGGTCTTTCGACAGCATGACTGGCTCCACTATGAGGTCTCTTCGTTTGCAGCGTCAAAACAACATATTGGCCGTCATAATTTTGCCTTTTGGATGGGAGCGCCTCTCCTTGGCATCGGTCCTGGGGCACATGGACGACTTCCTTTTAAGCGAGACGATGAATGGGTTCAAGTACGCACGCGTAATGTTCCAGATCCAAACCGATGGGCGGAGCAAATCAATACACTGCAACATGGTTGCGCAAAAGAAGATACGCTGACGTCTGGTGAATTTGCCGAAGAGCTGATTGTGCTGGGCTTGCGCACATCCGCCGGCGTCTCTGCATCACGTTTCAAAGCGCTGCTTGCCGAGGGAGGTCAGATCACCAACTTGTCGGAGCATCTCGATGTTGACGAGGTTTCGCAATTGGTTGAGCATGGATTGCTTGTGTACAACGAGACCTCTGCAATACTCGCCGACACGCCAGACGAATGGCAATCCGCCTATGATCATGGATCATTGAGGACGACTCATCGTGGCCGGTTTGTGCTCGACACAATATTGCCACGTCTGTTGAAGTCCTGAGAGCCAGAACTTATACTCAAGGTCAAGTGCGCTTGCTATAAACATAGTTCCATCTAATCTAAATCACGCAGTGGTTCGCGCCCTCGGCGGCAATGTATACTTGGCGAAAGACTTGGCCAATGATTTCTTCACCGATAGCTTGTTGGCATTGACAAATGAATCAATGGTCACTCGAATAGCCTCGTCAATATGGCGTTGCCTCACAAATTCCGACAACTGCATCTTGGCAAGCGACTCTGAGATACGAATGATGGATTCCAGGTGCCGAACTGTAATGGGGAATGAACCAGTCTTGAGGGACTCGCGGCGCATGTCGCTATAGAGTTTCGAGACTTTGTCTGTATCCATCTGATGCAGTTTCGGCTGCATGTGCTCGCGTGCATAGACAATATACTTTTTGAGCAGATCTTGAGGAATGGGTTCGGCAATGGCATCCTCGGCGTCGGCATTGCTCGAGGCAATGATGATGTCTTGTGCACTGTCAAACTTTGGGTGTGAGCGTAAATGAGAGCCAACCACAAAACGTGCGAGTCGCTCGTCAATGGCAGGGTCGACTGTATCGCGAACAACACACAGGATGTCGAAACGCGATAGAATGGGCTCCGTCAGCTCGACATTTTGAGAGAAGGGGATAGTGGCGTTATAGCGACCGCCGATTGGATTGGCAGCAGCCATGATGGCGCAGCGTGCTTGCAAGGTCGTCACAATACCTGCCTTTGACACAGAGATAGATTGCTGCTCCATGGCTTCGTGAATAGATGTCCGGTCTTGATCATTCATCTTATCAAATTCGTCAATCAAGCAGGTTCCCTTGTCAGCAAGCACAAGGGCTCCTCCTTCAAGAGTCCATTCGCTGGTGATTGGATCTTTGCGAACACTTGCCGTGAGACCAACGGCACTGGCACCCTGTCCGGTGGTGAAGACAGCGCGGTGTGCAGTCTTTTCAACGTATTTGAGGAATTGTGATTTGGCTGTTCCTGGATCTCCGAGCAACAACAAGTTGATGTCGCCACGAATCCTGTGCTTCCCGTTGATGTCCTTTGGCACGCCACCAAACAGAGACAGCGCAATAGCCGTCTTGATGTCTCGGTGACCATAGATGGATGGCGCAATGGAAGAAATGATGCGCTGGATAATCTGAGGGTCTTTTGATAATGCTCGGATGCCCTTTTCGTCTTGCTCTGACAACCTGAATGCAGCAAACTGATCGTGTGCCTTGTTGACGTGGTTCGCCTCAATGATGGTGCTGAACACTGGGAAGCCATTTTTGCTGTTGAGAGATGCATCGAATTGGTTGCGATAGATGCCAGTGATTTCAATCTCTTCGCCAGGCTTGGCCGCATCGACTAGATCCCATAGCAGAATAACTTTACGGTTTCGTGGCAGTCGACCAGCTGGCACAGTTCCAGGAGCTTCCTGCAGAATGAGGTTTTGATAGTTGCGATACACAGTCTTTTCGGAATTGACAGAGAAGGGGCCACGAGATTGGCAATTCTCGCAGTAGGTGATGCGTGTTTCCGAAACGGCATCTTGATAGAAGGGTCCAAGGATCTGGCCACACTTGAGACAGTTAAATTTGACATACTTGAGCTGTGGGTTGACGCCTGAACGACGCGTCACGACACCAGAGACCTTGACGAGACCGTTCAGGTGGACCTGTCTCAATTCTCGCAGCGTATAAGTCTTTGGCAATTCTGTGATGCGGACATGGATCTCGGCGTGGATGCGTTCATAGTCTGGGTAGAAGAGCAAGGTTGCCTCCATGGCAACGAGATCGAAAATCTTGAGCATATCTTCTGGTGCTGTCGCGAGGAAGAAGGCGAGAGTTCCCTTGGACTCTGCCAAATGCGCATACGACACCTCGAGACTTTCAGAGTTGACCTCTCCGAGGGTGCGAATGCGCTGGCCATAGACTGAGGTGCCATGTTCGTCTGTGTACTCGAGCAAGAACTTTTTGAATTCTCTTGCAATAGCGCGTCTGACTTGCTCGACGGCAATCCACTCAGACATGGTGTCTGCCTTGACATCCGCCAAGGCCTCAGGGGACATTTCTTCATCAAGCATATCGCCATCATCATCTGGGTCTTCGTCATACTGATGCCTGCGACGACGTGTTGTGGTCAGATCCATTTCTTCATCATCACTACCATCCAAAAAGGCAGCAGGTCGACGTCCAGCCTCACGCGCCAATTCTCGATCACGACGCGCAAGTCTTGCATCGACTGCACGACGTTCAGCTGCACTCAAGTCGCCATAGTCACCGGCATCATCGATATCATCTGGATCATAGGCATCTTGCTCATCATTGCCACCGTAGTCGCGTTCCATATTGGGACCAAACAGATCTAGCGTGTTAAATTGCAAGACTCGCGCTAATTGGTGAATGTACCTTCGCCTTCCTCATCTTCCTGTAGGTCAGGCACTTCATCTTGTCGCCAGGGCTCTTCCTCCTCGTCCCCAAAATCGCTAAAGGGCATAGGTGGACTGCTCTTGGCTTGTTAGCTTATTGTCTGACACGGGCCAATGGTGCATACAGGTGGCAGAGAGGAGCCCGCTTGTGAGCTCATCTCTGGAGCCGGTCCATCTGCTGGGTCTACATCGCGTGTCCGCTTGATAGGACGCGACATGCTTCGTTGTGGGTGTTGTAGAAGTCGCGAGCTGTGTGCAGCTGCTTGAATTTGAATTTCTCTGGAGAACGCGAAACGCGAATTTACCTGCATCCAGCGAGTCAACTTGTCAAGTATCCTGGCTAGAGCATGGAAGCAGCAGAGAGCCTGCATGAGTATCTGAAGCAGCAGGATGCGCTTGATAAAGAAGCGCGAGCACTGTTTCCCTATGACTTTTCAGCTTGTTCCTTTGATGAAGGCTACGTGAAGCAGCAAGTCTTTGTTTGCTTGACGTGCACACCCGCTATAGCTACGGCAATGAAGGGAGAGGCAGAGACGACTGCTACAGCTATACAACGAGGGGCCGTATGCTATGCTTGCTCTATTGCTTGTCACGGCGATCATGAACTAGTAGAGCTCTTCAATAAACGCCATTTCCGATGCGACTGTGGCAGTGATCGTATCAGCTCTGAAGCAGCCTGTACGTTGCTCAAGGCACGCAGACCCATCAATACGGAGAATCGGTATAATCAAAACTTTGATGGCTTGTTTTGCTGGTGTCGCGTCCCGTATGACCCGGAAAAGGAAGCGCGCACGATGTTTCAGTGCTTGCAATGCGAGGATTGGTATCATGATGATTGTATACAACAGGAAGAAACGTTGCCGAATGAGGAACACTTTGATCAGTTCATTTGTCGGACGTGCCTGGCGGATATGAGGTGGTTGAAGCGGTATGCCGGTCAATATGGATTCGATGCGCGTGCTGCTCAACAGGTTGAGGACGAGCAGGCAAAGCCAAAGACGAAGGACAAGCACGAGCCGACAGAGGATGAACGGCCTGCTAAACGCGTCAAGGTGGACAACGAGACGGATGAGCCAGCAAATGAAGACACAGAGGCACAGCCTGCTGAAACAACCGACCTTGTCTGCAAGTGGAGCAGGCTTCCTGAGCAAGAAGTGCAGTCCCTTTTTTTGCAAGAGGACTTTCGCTCTGCGTTGTGCAGCTGCAAGGCGTGTGCTAAGCGTATGGCGCCCTACCCATTTCTACAAGGCGAGGAGGAAGTGTATGATCCGCCGGAAGATGAGGATGATGGCGGTGAGAGTGTGTATGAGGCCGGGACGCGGGCTATGGCAGAGACACTGGACCGGCTACCGCGAGAACAGGCGATTGAGGGTGTGCTGCAGTATAGGAAGTTGAAGGAGCATTTGACCCGGTGTCTGCGTCCTCTGGCTGAGCAGGGTGAGGTTGTGACTGCTGAGCATGTGCGGGAGTTTTTTGAGCGGCGGAAGTAGCGGCAGTAGTGCAGTATAGTATAGTATAGTATAGTATAGTATAGTATAGTATAGTATAGTATAGTATAGTATAGTATAGTATAGTATAGTATAGTAATAGTGATAGTAGTAGTAGTATAATAGTACTGAATAGCTGAATAGCCATCTGAGCATCCCGATGAGGAAATCCGCCATCTCGCGTGGTGGGCGGTGCACGTGTCTGCGTATTTCCTGAGTTCTGCTGTGAAATCCAGCAGCAGCAGCAGCAGCAAATATGAGTGAGAGTGAGTGAGCGAGTAGCAGCAGCAGCAGGCTGGTTGCAGCAACAGACCCCCTACCATCTCCATCCCCTACCTCGCCCTCCCTCGACGCGCCCATCACAGCCCGAGTCCTGTACAAGACATCCAAGCAAGGGCCCGTGCTACAGAAACAAACACCTTCCTCCCTCTCGCTCGCCTGCAAACAAACGCAGCTCGTGGCATTACAGCCGGCAACAAACCAACAGCCCATCCATTCTCTGCCCGAACCTTCTCTTGCGTTTCATCCGCAGCGAAAGGCCACACAGCGCACCGCCCGTCTTCTCGCACTAGCAAAGACTTGCAAAGTCAGATATCTGCGACAGCCGACCTCCTCCTCCTGCCCACCTCTACTCCGTCTACAAGTCCAACACAGACACCCTTCGCCTTGTTCTTTCTGCGCAAAGCATCCAAACACCGATCAAACAGGCACTCCCAGCCTAAACCACCCGTCAAACCAAACAGACCTTACGCAGGCCTTGTTCACATAAATTAACTTCAAGATGGGTTGCGGCATGTCTTCAGAAGCGCCCAACCAGGACAAGCAGAGGAACGATGAGATCGATACACAGCTCAAGAAGGACCGTATGCTCATGCGGAACGAAATCAAGATGCTTCTACTTGGTATGCAAAGCTATTTTCCATCTACCCATCTAACAAATCAGGCGCCGGAGAGTCTGGAAAATCAACCATTCTCAAGCAGATGAAGCTCATCAACGAAGGCGGCTACAGCGCCGACGAGCGCGAGTCCTTCAAGGAAATCATCTTCTCCAATACCGTGCAATCAATGCGCGTCATCCTCGAAGCCATGGAGAGTATGGAGTTGGCCCTCGCTGACCCGCGGAATGAGTACCACGTCCAAACTGTCTTCATGCAACCCAACCAGATTGAAGGCGATCATCTCGCACCCGAAGTCGGCACCGCCGTCAAATCACTCTGGCTCGATGCTGGCATCCAAATGTGTTTCCAGCGATCGCGCGAGTTTCAACTCAATGACTCGGCACAATAGTATGTCTTCTCCTTGACCCTTCCCAAGTATGTGTTGTGCTAATATCTAGTTACTTCAACTCAATTGATCGGATTGCGGCTGCCGACTACCTGCCCACCGACCAGGATGTCCTCCGGTCCCGTGTCAAGACAACCGGTATCACAGAGACCACCTTCATCATTGGCGAGTTGACGTACCGCATGTTTGACGTGGGCGGCCAGCGATCAGAGCGTAAGAAGTGGATCCACTGCTTTGAGAATGTCACCACCATCTTGTTCCTAGTGGCCATTTCAGAGTACGACCAGCTGCTCATGGAAGATGAAACAGTCAACCGTATGCAGGAAGCGCTCACCTTGTTTGACTCCATCTGCAATTCCCGGTGGTTCGTCAAGACCAGCATCATTCTCTTCCTCAATAAGATTGATCGCTTCAAGGAAAAGTTGCTCATATCGCCTATGAAGAACTACTTCCCAGACTATGATGGTGGTGAGGACTACAACTCGGCATGCGATTACATCCTCAATCGATTCGTTTCACTCAACCAAAGCGACGTCAAGCAAGTCTATACCCACTTCACCTGTGCTACAGATACCCAGCAAATCAAGTTCGTCATGGCGGCTGTCAACGACATCATCGTGCAAACCAATTTGCGCGAAGTCGGCTTGCTTTAAGGAAGTGGTGATCTGGTTGTCTCTTGTTTTTTGTGTCCTTTTTTGGGGAGGGTCTTCTCGAGGTGATACAGGAGCTTGGGGAGCTTTCAAGTGGGATTTTGAGGGTGCAACTCTGGGCCGGATTTGTCTGGAAGAGAAGCACGCCTCGGGCGACTGAATCTACAAAAGGGCCCTTCCATCAAACACCCTGACCTTGTGCGCACCTCGACCACCTCACAAAATACACTGCGTCTACTTTATTCTTCCTCAACGCTGCGGGTCTGTTTTCTTCTCTTCTTCTTTTCGTATTTCTCATAGTAGTAAAGGTTACTTCAATTGACTGTGCGTATTAGATTGCTTGGCGCGTGCGAGAAAGCTTCTTGACCGCATCACATTCTGCGTACATCACATTCGTACTTGCAAGGCCATTGTACACAACTAAGCCATGGCGAAATAGCTCATCTAAGCCTGTCGAAAGCTTCTATCAATTGCTAACATTCCTCGGCCATGACATCAGCACAGCTTGCATTGCATTGCTGGAATCGCAAAGGCTAGTCGTTTGCGTAATGACACATGACCCTCTGGTCTGCTCCTAGTCTCTGCAATGGCGTATTGTTAGGCGATGCCACGTCGCGTATCGGCTACGGCGGCTGACCAGTCTTGGCCAAGGGAATGACTACTGTGCAGCTGCATGTAAATGCCGTGAAGCTGACGGCATTGTGTCGCATGCCTCGCATCAACCTATGCTTGCGATATCGCATTTTGCAAGGTGGCAAATTTGCGAGCTCAGCAGCCAACGTGTTTTGCAACACTCTCTGTCAAGCTGTGCTTTCAAGATGAGCTTGATGAGGGCCCGATGAAGAGTTGCTTCACTGTAGCTACTGACGCTTTCCACCGCAGACTCGCCTGGTCTTCCTCTTGTTGCCCTGGTCGACTGCTGCTGAGCTGCCAATGTGTCGGTCGTCTTCGGAAAAGATCCGTTTCGTCATGTACAGGAGGTCTAAGCAGAGGAGCAACAAAAGCCGCTCGCGTGCTATGAAATTTGCCGACCCCTGAAATTGCTCCCAGTTGGGGAACAGGGGGATTTCGCACATCTTGCGTCTATAAGAAGCCTTGCCCGCACCAAGTATCTATGCATTGAGCAGTGGACCAGCGCTTGGCGATCCTCAACAATCACATCCTCCAAACTCTCGCTTGCCCAATACGCAATGCTTCGACGATTGCCAGCATTATCATCCATCCTGGTCATCAACGCACTGTCCACCTGGACCTTACATGTCTCCCTCCTTCTCACCAAGCAGCTTGCAGTGAGTGCAAATTGTCAGGCTTTTTGGCTTGAGCTGGCTTCGAGTAACAACCCGTCGAACAAGCCCCCAGGATGTCCTTTCGTTTTGAAGCAAGGGCCAGGTTATGACAATAGGCGCAAGGTGCCTGGTCTTCAAATTCCGACTACCGGCGGCAAGTACACGACATGCTATTACGTCGCCGAGGACACGGCCTGCAGTACTAAACCCGATGATCTCTTCAGTGCAAAAGATCCAGATCCATCTAAACATGGCAAGGCACCTCGGCTTGGTATCTATTGTGGGATGACAGCGGATCTCAATAAGGATCGTTATGCTCCTGACAACGTCAGACCCGGATGGCGTGTCAGTTGGGATACCAAGGGCAAGCGCTGTGATGTGATCCCTACTTATGAAGCGCCCATCAATGCCGTCTGGCTCGTTATCAAGAACGAGATTAAGTCCAAGGCGGCTTATGATAGAACTGAAGACTGTCCTTATCAGCTGGAATATCAGTTCGGCACGCGTCCTGGCTCCGGGTCAAACAGGCTTTCTCCCCTAGACACAACGCGGACTTGGACTTGTTTTTACATTTATCAGGATTTTCGATGCGATGGTCAGTGGTTCACAGTCACGACAAGCGGACTTAAATATCTAGGTGTCTACTGTGGTGAAGGGACCCCTGGTCCAAGGAATCCCTTTTTCCCAGCCAACGCGTTTGGGAGAGCAGCTGGCTATATTCATTGGTACTTTGACGAGGGTCAGTACGCATGGAGGCGTTATTCAAAGTAAGCTCCTTCATGTCCTCAAGCAACATGATTCATGATTCTTGCGGCTCCGGTGTAGCTTGGAGTAGCCTGCACACCACAACACACCAGAGTAGCGTTCCTTCCTATAGTTCTACTTTAGAGGAGCATTAAGCACATTCAGCTGCACTTTGGTCATTATGACAGTGGACCCAGGCTGCCAGACTTGAAGAAGTGTTTCGAGATACACGCACACATGCTAAAGAAGCTCAGCTGCTATAGCTACAAGCCAGAGGTACAGTAGCATTAGCAGCAGTAATAGCGGTAGTAGTCAGTAGCGTCGCAAACTCGAGCTTCGTCTCCTTCAGATGGCATTCGCGCTAAAAACGCTGCCTCGTGCGCGTCGGGCATTTGCGGGACTATGGTCGTCATTGGTCATGCGCGCGAGTACAACCTGGGGTAGCGGACCCGAGGAGCTGCCACGGCCGGCCTGTAGGCGATATCGATCACACGCTTGGCTCTCATCTACATGTGGTAGACGGTTGGCTATGCGCATGCGATAGGTAGCATACTAGCATTGCTCAGAAGAGCCGGCACTGGTCTACTCGGAGGCGGCACATGACTCAGACTCTATGCCGTCGACCGGTACTCAATCGACCTGAGGCAGCTCGGAGAAGGGCCGATCACAAGCTTCACTGCCCATCCCGCCGACAAATTTTCGGGCGGCGGAAGAACTGCAGATGAGCCCCCGCATAAACACAGAAAACACACACAGCATACATTATATATACCGGCTCAGCTGCACCAGGAGGCCCTTACTCACAATCATCTATACACCCAGGGCCCTTCCCTTCTTCATCCCATCACTTCTCACCATGGACTTCAGTCGCTCACCGCCAAAGGACATCCCTGCCGCTGCGCATCAAACATACAACACACCCGTCTGCTCATATCAAGACCAGACCAACTTCCCCTACCATGCTAGCAATAGCAACAGTGCAGTCAACAGCAGCCGCAGTTCCAGCACGGATGTGCAGCAACTCGGCTTCCAACCACAGCTTGATCTGAGCATGCTCTCTAGTCATCTCCAGAACATTGAGGTGGCGCGCTTGAGCGATGAGCTCGCAGGACTCTGCGACTAAGGCACGATGATAAGAGATGGTGTCCACTTGGCGCTAATAGCTGCTGGACTGTGCTTGTTGGTCTCTGCCACATGAACCCATGTCCCTCGCCGCTTTACCTCAACCTTTCCTTCAATGATGACGACACCCAGCCATGGCATTTGTTCTTTTCGCGCAAGGATGCACTCTGTAGAGACGCCTTTGACGCTGTATACTAGTCTACTGCACGCTACGTATTGTAATCCATCCCCTTCTCAGAATGTCCAGTGAATGGCATGACATGACGTAGTGCCGTGTACCCTTGATGGTCGACACCGACCACATGAAGAAGATGAAGAGCACAGCTGCGACGGGCAGAGACGGCCCTGCTCTTGATCACATAATGGCCTTCTTAGCTTGGTAGTGCTTGCTTCCTGCTGCCTGGGTCACTGATGGCTGCTTCGGATCTTGCTGCCAGATGCAGCTCGAGATCCAGACAAGACATCGCTAGCAAAGCCCATGTCGGCCTGCAACCTCAGCACCGAGCAAGATGGCGCAAGTTCGGCTCAATTGTTTCGTCGAGGCCATGCAACAAAGCCTAGCGTGATCCTGCTCCCTCCAATCCAGCCTATGTCTCTCGAGGATGACTGGGCCGGTCTTCTCCACCCGACTTGTGCTGCTTCTTCTATAGACGCAGCTGCTTTTGATCGGCCATGGACGTCAGCTACGAAGAGAGCACTCTGGATCTCGGCTCCTTCATCGCCTGAACAACGTGCCATTGCGCTCAGCTCATCAGACAAAGCACAGTCAAGCAGCCCCACCAAACCTTCTCCTCTCCTCCCACCACTCCTCCAGTATCATGAGGCGACCAGTACTACCATTCATACAGCACAAGTAGACTCGTTCGACTCTTCTCCTTTCAAGCTCGACTTGAGCGCTTCCTCATCAAGCAAAGGCCTCTTGCGCAGTTCGACTCCCGATGTGGTGCGCTCACCGAGGCCCAAGAATCCTAGGCAGCTCATGCTCAGTCCAAGCAGGCCTATCTGCCGCTCTTCCTCTTTCAGCAGCCCACTATCTAGCTGCAAACCGGGCAGCGCTTCGAGTAAATCCGAAGATCCATTCGCCCTTGAAGTACAAGTCGCCTTGATGGCCGTTTCTTCACGTCCACTGCTTTCAAGTCGACGTCAGACTTTTGCAGACTCCTACAAACGTATGTCAAGCTCTTACTCGCTTGCACGGCTACTGATGCACCACGCACAGCTGTGAGCCCCTCGCCAGGCCTCCATCGCTATCAAGGTCAAGATGCACTACCACCCTCTATGGCCCGCTCAAGCCCATCATGCTCTCGGCGACCGTCCATGAGTAGGCTCTGCATCTCGCCTCTTGCAAGTAGACGCCCATCCATGCAAGCTGAGCGGCCTCCACTCACACGCTCGACGCCTTCCGAAGTCAGCGTCTTCGACAGCGACACGGACTCAGGTGATGATCGCGCCAGTCGAAAACATCGCGGAAGTGATAGTACTACTACTTCTGCCAAGTTGCGCAAGTTATTCGGGAGGAAGCGACATGTTCGGCCATCGATTGAGCGTGGCTTGAGTGCATTGTCGGTAGTTGGAATGCCCTCAATTGATTTGACAACAGAAGAGGCAGCTGTGAGACTCATGCTAGCAGCTCCATTGACTATTGGTACGCTGGAACAGTTACTGGACAGCTGGTTATCGAGCCCCAATGCAATGATAGGTACGATTGATTGGTGAATATGAGCGCAACTAATACAGAGACGATAATCTCATCCAGCTGCTCATCTACTACCACGCACTGACGCAAACTGACATTGAATTCTTCCGCAGCCTGACACACTACTTTTGGCAACAGCAAGAAGGCGATTATGTAACACGAGCTGAGAAAGTCCTTGAAGTGCTACTCAGATGGGTCGTCCTTCAACCTCGCGATTTCTGCGATACGGAAACGTTGGCTGATGTGTGCCTGCTCTTTTGTGGGGAGGTGAGGCAGACGGCCTTCCATGTTGCTGCATTCGAAATTGAGCGTGCTTTGACGTCGCAACTTCAGTATCATCGCACAACCACGCAAGTCGTGAGCAGAAAGCGCAACATCTCGCTAGATTCAGAGTCTGCGGCGCTGCATCAATCCACAATCAAACCTACACCCTCTTTCCATCCATTTCCAGAGCGTGCGAGTACTTTGGCAGAGTACTTGACAGCATCAAGCCTGATGCTCCTTCGCAGTGTCTTGACTGTCGAGACGGTGCGTTATTGGGTGCGAAAAAATATGAAGGGAGCATACAACGGAAACTCGCCAGTGCTCAAAGCTCTCAGGGATATCATGAAGCGCAATATGCTTCTTGAGCAATGGGTAACTTGGTCATCTCACAAGTCAGGCACTAATCGCAGACTGAAGGTCAAATTTGCCAAGCAGAGGCTCCTTTGCGTTTGTCCATGGCGCAGCATCTCCTCGACGTTTGTGATGAACTTCTCATCTGTGCAGACTTGAACGCGCTCATCTGCATCACCCGTGGACTTCTCAGGCCAGCCACGCAACACGCGCTTGCAGAAGCAGGCAGTACGTTCTCGCGTTCACATTTGATGCATGAACTGACTGACAATAGGCTTGACTGCTCCTGCAAAAGCTACACTCGACTCGCTGGCTCGCATAATCTGCAAGGATGGTAGCTACGCAACGTATCATCAGCGAATCGCCATGCATGGACAGCATGTTGTTGTACCGTCTTTGGACATCTTTCTGGAAGAGTTGACTATGCTAGCGAGCGCCACACAGCTCAAAGGTCAGACTGGCAATGCTCTCAAACAAGTATCGAGTATCGTCAAAGGCGGACCTCACGTTCTTGATCTCGATTTGGCCAAATTCCGTAAGTCACCTCGCTTGCATTCGATGCTAACCAGAATTGTACAGTCCACACACATTTGTTGGCATATCAACGTATGCTCAATCGAGATAATAGCTACGGCAGCTTGTTGGGCACCGGCGCTTACGTTTGTCATCTTTATATTCGACATCAAGATATGGATGGCCCGCAGGTTCCTGAAGTTGGTATGCTGGACGCACTCTCGGAGATGTTTGAACGACAGCTTATGGTTCCCCTTTAATATTGCCAGGGATTCTGCTTTTCCATACAGCGTTCATATGTCAATATGCCTTTGCACTGTTATTTATATCTTGACATTCGATTGAACGCTGCGAAAGGATGAGAGACAGAAGGTATTGAATTGACCATACTCGAGTCAGTATCTCAGAGTCCTTCGAGGCGCAGCGAAGGTTTCAAGTTGCGTGCTAATTCATCTGCCTCGTCTGACATTGCGCCTAGCTCCATCACGTTGGAAACACGAACACACGCAGAACATGTTCAGTCTTGACAGTACAGAGAATGAGAAGATTAGAACTATGCTAAGATTGTATTTTTTTCTTCTGATTTAGGACTAATCAGGTGAGAATAGTTCAATGCACGTTGAACACGAAGCAGAGAATTCAGCCTTGTCAAAAATAACGAGACTGGTAAAGCTCCAAGCATGAATGCAAAATCAGCGTAACGAGGATTCGTCAATGCGCCTAGGCCTGGTTCAAAGTCAGCACGCAAGGCGCTTCAGCTTATGCGTCGATCCAACGCGCCGTCCATGTTTCGACGGCGCTGTTGATGATGTCCAATAAGCTGGCTGAGGTTCGAAGCCATAGGCATCCTCACGCGCAGGGCAGAACAGCCAATAAGCCTTTCCATCTGAAGAAAGCCGTTGCTTTTTACCCCTTGAGGAAAGCGCTTCAGTGAATTCAAAGAGCCTACCACTCTGGGTTGCAAAAGCACAGGCACTGTTTGACTCAATGAAATAGCACTTGTCCTAACGGCGTCGCTGGACTACGCCATGACCGTCTTGCAAAGCAGGCATCTCCTGATTGCTGTAACGTTGCCTCACCTTCAATGAGCAAGGGTCCTGAGTCTTACTGTCAGCTTCTAGCCACCGAGCGTGGCACGTTCCAAGATTAATAGCACTGCTTCTAACAAATGCTTCAGATGGGCATGCAGCTTCAAATTTGCTAGCCAATAGCCATACCACACTGGAAGCGCATTTGGTGGATTCAGACTTTTGTCGTCTGTCTTGCGCGGACAAAACCAACCGTGACCACGCGTATGATCATGCCCATCGGACACCTGGATATAGTTGTCCTTGATATCACCCTTACCTTGCGTACATTCGGGTGTGCTTTTGATGAAATTGCAATTGTCATAGATTGGAGCTTCTTCCAGGCTGGACCCGCCAGGGAACTCATATTAGGGAAGTTTACCGGAAGTATGCCGACTCATTGACTTCAGAGGATAAGAACCATCACTTGAAGCGGGATCTGTCCGTTCCACCCACCAAGCATCGCAAACATACTCGGGTTCAAAATCACATGTAGGCTTTGTGCTGTCTTACCACGTTGCTGTCCACTCTGGAAGCGCACGTGGTGGGTTGAGCGAGGGGGAAGCTCCCTTGCGCGGACAGCACCACCCAGATTCTTTCTGGCGATCTGGAAACTTATCGCTCTTAATCTGAAAGAAGTCGTTGTTGGCATGAGGGCCATTAGGGCAACCATCCGTAGCATCACGAAATAGCAAAGTTCACAGCCAGATTTGATCACGGCGTGACCTTCCCTACCAAGGGTGTGAATCAACGGATTATGATCGCCTTGTTGCAGACTCATAAGTTTAAAAGGACAAGAGCCATCAGAAGAATTGGGATTCTTTGCCTTAAGCCAGAAGGCTGCACAAGTAACATATCGCGATTGGTCGCTGGGTCGTGGGATTTGGAGTAAATAACACTTGCCATGATCGCTGTCCTTGAAGAGTGCCGTGACATGTTGAAGGGCGTTGGGTGGTCCCACACGGGATCAAATTGTTCTGCTAGCGCGAGGACAAAAGTATCCGTAGATGCAGGCTTGTCCTTGATCTTGATTGAGAATTACCTGCCATCATGGTCACTCTTGGGGCCGTGTGGGCACGTTTCATTGACGTTCACGAAGTAGCAATCGGCATAATCGATATGCTTGACAACAGTCTCTCCAACCACAGACCTGGGAAGGTGCTCATGCTTGACACGACTTTCAAGACAAATGGACAGCTGTGAGAATCAGCAGAGGGGTCTGCAGACTCTAGTCACCATGCTTGACAGGCGCCAACAGTGGGAGAATCTGTGGCAACGCTCACTTTGGCCAAAAGGCCATAATTGAGCAGCGAAAGAAGAGTCTAAGATGGCCGAGTGATCAAGATGGTGGCCATGAAGCCAAAGACTTGCAACACTGACATGCTGCAAGTTGTAGTGAGCGAGCTGACGTGGTACTGGGCGTAGGCACTGGCAGTGGGAGCAGAACGTAAATGGTAATCGAGGTGTTGTGTAAGGTAAGCCGTCTCTTGTGACTAGCTCGTGGTTGACTAGAGCTGCCGGGGACACTAGGTCGCAAAACTTGCTTAATTGGGCCACAGAGGCACTCCAATTGCAACTAGAGAAAGGGAGTTGAGAGGGACCTGCGATTTCTTATAGCCCAAGGCCCCTAGCCTAATGTGTCAACAAACAGCGCAAATGCGAAATCAGCTGAACACGAAGCAACTCATGACGAGGTTACGACATCGCACATCTGGTCTCTTGAAATATCGCTTAGGCCGATACTGGGATCTTGGCTCAATGACAAGCGAGTTGTGATTCCGAAGGCTGAGGAGGCTCAAGGTGACCGCGAATACTGCAGCGTCAATGCGAGGCCAGTACGCTACCGGTGCAACACTTCAGCGCCGTGGTACAGGAACCGCAAATGCAGGCGACCACCTCACTGCAGCTTCAAACTGGAATCATTCAAATGAGCCTTGGAGCAAATGAGCCTTTGAGAATCCCTGACTATCGCCATGCAGGGGATTGGATAGAGTCATTGAAAAGGAATCAAAATTACAGCTGCGGCTTACAAGCCAGCCGAAGCAGGCTCTAGCGCGGAGGGGGTATTGCCAAGGTCTTTGAATAGCAGATTCCGTAAAGTATACTCAAGCACTCCTGACACAGCAGTGACAGCACATTGTCAATCAAGGTTGCCAGTGCTGTTGAGAATGTTTGTTCTAGCAAGATCTGTTACAGTGGACAGTGCCAATCATACTGTCATAGTCGCAGGAGTGGAGATCTTGGAAAAATGCTCCTGTTTAGCAGATCCGGGAGTGCATTGCATGCGAATATCAAAGTAAACTGCATTGTATTGGCTAACGCTGTACAAGCCCTTGTCTTTGAGCTAGTACAAAACAGTTAGGCACATGTGTATCGTAGACTGTGTAGGTGAAGGAGAGCGCGTGACGTGACATTCGAGCCGCGAGCGCAAGCCCTCAATAACGCTCTTGTAGATAATTATTCCAACAATAAGAGCAGCACTTTGACCCTATTCACTCAGAGACTAGTCGCATGCAGCTTCTTCATCATTAGTATCATCGCGGCTGTTATATGGCGCAGAGCGTACTCGATGCCCAATGTTCTCAGGTGACCATACAAAATATGGCCGGCGACAGCGAAAGTGGCAGAGGGCGCTGCGATGAAACTCTATCAGTCCCAGGCAGAACAGTGAAAGCGCCAACGAGTCCTATGCTGGCCGCGGCGCAGATGGCGAGCTTGAATCTAGGCGATCCGGCTGACCTCAAGTCTCCCTGCTTCCTGCACAATCGATTCGCCTCCAGCATCAACCTCGCGAGGGTCATGGAAGAGATCCAAGCCGATCGCATCAGCCATCGCTCGCTCGTACAGACGGCAACTGGTGTGCGCGAGGTTGCTCGGCAAATATCACGAACAACCATTCGCAAATCCGTGGATCGCATCATGATTCTGACCAAGGCGAGAGACAGCGAGTGTGTTTTATTGACACACGTCTTGGCCCGCTGGCTGCTTATGACACCACGGTATGGCAAACGTCACGGTGTAACGGTCTTCGTGGATGGGCAGCTGGAGCATTCGAAACGATTTGACAGCAAGGGCTTGCTGGCCTCGCTTCCCTATGATGCAGAGGCCAATGATATGCTTCGATACTGGACGCCTGCACTATGCAAACTCGATCCAGAATTGTTCGATCTCGTCGTCACTCTTGGGGGCGACGGTACAGTGCTCTACGCATCTTGGCTCTTCCAAGAGCGCGTCCCGCCCATTCTGTCTTTCGCTCTCGGTTCACTTGGCTTTCTTACGAACTTTGACTTTTCAGGCTTCAAGGCAGACCTCAATCGGATCTTGGACGACGGTATGCGTGTCAACTTGCGAATGCGCTTCACTTGTACAGTACACAAAAGACCACGACGCAGCAGAAATAGCAGCAATGCTCAATCCGTCACAGGCAGGATGAGTGCTGCTGATAGTCCAGTGTTGGATCAACTCAACGGGCATGAACCAGATCAGTCGTTCGAAGTGCTGAATGAGCTTGTCGTGGATCGTGGAACGTCACCCTTCATATCTAACCTGGAATTGTGGGGTGATGGCCATCTATTGACTGTTGTGCAAGCGGATGGTCTGATCTTGTCTACACCAACAGGCTCAACGGCCTACTCACTTTCTGCCGGTGGCTCACTTGTGCATCCAGAAATCTCCGCTATGCTCTGCACGCCCGTTTGCCCACACACTTTGTCCTTCCGGCCCATCTTGCTACCAGATACGATGCAAGTTCGCGTTGTCGTGCCACGTGCGAGTCGTGCACCGGCTTTTGTCAGCTTTGATGGTCGCTCTCGCGTTGCACTGCATGCAGGTGATGCCGTTTCCATTGTTGCTAGTTGCTACCCTGTTCCCACTGTGCTCAAAGCGGATGAAGGACCTCTTGAGTGGGTCGAGAGCGTTAGCCGGAATCTGCGCTGGAATGTACGTGAGAAGCAGAAACCATGGCGCAGACGAAAGAAGAAACAGGCGGATGGCGTGAACAGCGAACAGAGTTCTGCGTCAGCTGATATGGACGCTTGGGGTAACGGCAAGCCTACGTCGACAGCAAGCTTTACAACGACTGCCCTCGACGAGGACGAGGATGATCTTACGACGGAGGATGAGAGCGATGGGGAGTCTGATGACATCTCCTCGGATATCTCTGTGCCGCTCAATTTTGGTTCAACGGTGCCTGTCAGCTCTCGTCCACGTGGAGGTCGGCCAGCACGGTCGCAGACGCTTGAGGTCTGGGACATTGATGAAGAATAACGCGAAGCCGTGTCAAGACAGATCAATGGTCAAACAATTATGTTGTATGAATGCTAATTATGCGTGAGGATGCATGAAGTGCCGTCAGTTGCATCAGAAAAGAGCAATAGATGCCAAAAAGCAGAGAAGCACTGCGCTGATCGGGAGCCATGCATCAAAGCTCGACAGAGCTGAACCATGAGACTGCAATGCGGGTCCTGTAGCAGCTGGTGTTCGTGTCGCCACCCACAGCACAACTTGCGACGTCAATGTCCGTGGACCACTCGCCCCAGGCACAACAACCAGCACAGTGCTTGTCGTAGGCGAGGCGCGAACATTGGATGGTGAGCTCGAGAAGACTTGTAAAAGTGTCATGGCCTGTGTTGCCGACTCGCCTGCATCTATAGTCACAGTCATGACATCTTCTGTGGACGATGTGATATCTGTCAAGAAGATGGTATCGAATGTCTCAGACGTGGTGCTACTGCGGCTGCTGCTTGGACCTGACGCTACTGTTGAAGCCGGTTGAGCAGATACTGTCTGCTGCAGACTGCTTGGAACATCTGAGCTCGTTCTCAAGGGAACAGAAAGTGTCGATGGAACACTTGTGCCTGACTCCGTCAGTCTGACAGAGCTCGAGTCTAAAGAGAGGATGCTGCTCGTAACAATTGCGCTTATGTGCGCGCTCGTTCCAGTGTTGCTCAGCGCCACCGTCTGCTGTGAAGATGATGCCTGTGGACTCTGTGTCTGCGAAGAGATAGGTAGTGCAGTCGATGAGACGATGGCAGTGATTGTGCTTGGTAGACTGGTTGAGTTCATGGCGACTTGCTGTCGTTTACCTAGACGTGCTTGCCGTACTTGTCCCTCAAGCTTGTCAAATGCCTGCCTTTCCAGTCCATCTATACCAGACCCGCGACGAAGCTGTAGCGTGAGCAGATGCGATGAAGAGAGAGCCGCCATCGTACCAGCTGTGTGAGAAGCGCTGGTCGAAGCAGCTCGGCATGGATGTGCAGTAGGAGTGTCAGGGCGATACACTGAGTCCGGATGCTGAGCATGATTGTCTAGGGCAAGCAAGAAGATGCTGATAGCAGTAGTCTGGTAGATGGTGCACAGAGAGAGACTCTGGTCCCCTGGCCACGGTCTGAAGCATCGGGCGTGCGCACACTGAAACAACTTCCGATCATGTCCATTAAAGATGAAAGAGCTATAGAACGTATTGTATGAAGAAGAGACGCACAGAAGCGAGCGTGTCTGCGTCGAGTGTGAAGAAAGGAAGAAAGATCTAGCAAGAACGCAGAGGGGGAAAACGAGGGAATAAAAAAACGAGTGTGGTCGAGAAGGGGCAGCTCGGGGGCCTGTGCTGAATGGTAGGTGGTCTCGTGGATGCGTCTACTGTTGTGTGCATCTGCCAAGGGACTTGTGTCGTCTCTTTCAAAATGGTGTGTATGTCATGGTCTGCAAGGTCAGTCATCCAGGTCTCGCCGACCAGGAGCACTGCCAGTCTCACTGCTCGGACTCAGCATCTCTTCTTTACCCATGCGAGTACGACGCTTGAAGAAGTTGCTGAACTTGCCTGGGCTGCTCGAAGGCTTTGTAACAGCTGCGGCGCTATGGCTGCTGCTCGTCATCGGTGGTTCAGCACTCCGTTGTGAGGCACGCCCCACAGAGGTCGAGGTTGGCACTGCTTGGATCTCACTGGTGCTGCTCATAGCTGCCGGTATCGATGAAGACAGTTCACCGCTACCGCCAGTCACAGACTCTGCAGAAATATCACTACGCAGCTTGCGACCACCAAGAATGCTGAAATCATTGTCTCCACGAAGCGAAGACGTTTGACTGGATCGCCGCGAGCGTCTACCTTCACCTGCCACTTGTGAAGGAGCAAGGACTGCATGACGGTTGGACTCATCGAGTAGTCGAAGACTTGTCCGTGATGATCCGGGACTGCTGCGATGCATTGCATTGATAGGCACAGGTACAGGCACAGCTTGTGTTGCCGGCGGTCCCTCGGGCATTTCGGGAATAGATGCTTGAAGTGGAGCAGCTGCAGAACTACCCGCTGTCGGCGTTGTGGAAGAATTGTCATATGTCAACGATGGCAAGGATGCATGACGCGGCCCGTCTTGTGCGCGCTGCTGCTGACCTGGCGCTTGACGCTTCGTAGGCAACGTATTTGATCTCGACACTGTGCCTGACGCGGGAGGCAGCGGAGAGCTGCTCTTCGCAACGGAACCTGGCAGGTTGGCCCCTCCCTGCGTTCCATCAGCTGACTTGGGACTGCGCAATGAGAAGCTACGTCTCGGCGTGTTGAGCGTTTTGCGGCGTAAAAGCCCGGCAGCGCGTTTGGGCGACCCAGCGACATCAGTGCCTGTTGCTTGTTGCGCTGGTCCAGTAGGCGGACACATGTCTAGCAAAAAGTGCGCTTGGTTATCAATCAGGAACACAAGCACCTTTTGCGACAAGTGATACTCTTGCGGAGCCATGTCATCACGCGGGTGGGACAGAACGCCAGGCTGGAAGATGGCGCTCAGATTTTCGCTCGTCATGCGATTCATCTCTGCTTTCGAGGCAAAGACTGCGAGTAGATCGAGAATGTAAAGGAGCAGTTGTCGATTGACGGGCGGTAGGGAAGAGACGAGTTCCTGCATTCTGGGGATGGCGCGCTCGAGTGGCCAGTCATCGCGAATGGGCTCGCGCACGGAATCATACCAATCGGTAGGAATGATTGGGTCTGGTAGATGATTCAGGTAGCGGCGCAGGACATTGGCAGCATCATGAACGGTGTAGGTGTTCCACTCATGCTGCTTGCCATACTTTGGCGGCAGGTCAAAGACTTCCTGCAACTCCTTGATGCGCTTGGCACTGCCGCTGAGTCGAAAGATGCCCTCGACCTCGGTTGCATGCTCTTTTAGAAATAGGCCACACTTAGCGACGACGACAGGGATGTGGCCGTAGATAAAGGGCTGGCCTTGGTCATTGTAGAGCGATATCGCGACATTTGCATACTGGATACTCTGATGCAGTGGGACGCCAAAGATGCCTATTGTTAGCTTCAAGCGAAAAAGACGCGCTTCGGCGTAGACAGAGACTGACCCTTGCTTGGCTGTTCTTCCTTCTTGGAAGGTTTGGATTTGAAGCGGGCCCACCACGAGCTCAGGCCTTCCTTTGCGTGTTCATGTTGTGGTTGGTGCTGATGAGGCAAGTCGCGCGAAGCAGCAGTGGTCATCTAAGGGCTCACTGGCATGCGCAGGCGGCAGGATCCCGATTGCAAAGCGAAAATGCCTATGCGCAGAGAGAAGAAGCGGGTGGCTGTTGGAAACGACCTGAAACCGGGAAGGGCCTGAAATGCGAGTGCGAGAATAGAGAGCTAGAGGAGTGATGCGCCGAGATCGGGCCTGTGCATGCGCCGGGATCACAGGAGGACGGGCGCGCGAGGGGAGGCAGGAGGCAGGAGGGGAAGAGAGTAGGGAGTTCTTGCTGCTTGTTGTTGTCCTTTGCGAGGATTTCGGGCTCTGCGTCGAATTTGCACATCTGCACACAGACTCAACTTCACACAAGGCATCAGGAAGTGCTGCTGGGGAAGAGACATCTGCTGGGAATCTGCTCATACTGCTTTCATGACTTGCTCGAGGGCTTAAATCCATCTACAAAGGCATATGCCTGTTCTGCTCCCAGAATCACCTACAGAATACCGCTTTGACATAGACGATGATGAACTCCATGCACTTATGGACCTCCAGGAGCAGGGCCTTCTCGCTCCAGCCAAGGATGAACTTACAACAACCATCGAGTCATCTTTACTCACCGCCATTGACTTGCTCACGCATAATCAGGAACAAGATAGCGCAGAGCAGATCGGTACGTGAGTACGCGTGGCTCCCCAGCTGAGCTAATCTTGTCCAGACTCCAAGGTGACACGCCAAGAAGTCCTCGATATCGAGGAAATCCGCAAACAAGTCAATCTAGCCCCATTCGAGCGATTCAGAGCCAGTTACAAGCATCTCTCGGTATCCGATCTCGTTGCTCCTGCCTGGTGCGAGCTTCAATTTCAATATGCACTTGAAAAGACGGGTAAAAAGCGAAGAACAGTGGCCATGAAGCAAGGAACTAAAATACACGCTGCATTGGAACTCGAAGTCCATCAGACCGTGCCATTCGAAGTGAGCAAAACCATCAAAGAGGAGAAGCTTGGGCTCCAGCTGCTCAAGTTATACACAGGCTTGCTCGAATTGCAGCATGGCAATCTCACGCGCGAGCTACACGTCTTTGGCACTATTGATGGCATCCACATCAAGGGCGTCATTGATGAGCTTGTTGCCGTCGAGAAAGCACCTGTATCTCAAGAGCGGGCAATGATGGATAACTTCTTCGCCAGTGGTGCTACAAGTCCGGCCAAAGAAATCATCCTGAGCGATGCCAAGACGCGAGTCTCTACGCGACCTCCGTCTGAAAGTCAAGTAGGACAAGCCAAGTTACAACTCATGCTCTATCGTACTCTTCTCCGCGATATGGCAGACTTTGACTTTGCCGGACTGCTGGAGCGCGACAAACTAGATGGTGCACAACTCTTCTCTGATGCTTTCCTCGCACAGTCGCTCGAGACGCTCATGCCATTCGAGCAAGACGCTGAATCCACCATCACTCAGCGTAATTCACTTGACGGATTTTGGCATTTATTGCGGCCTACACTTCAGAATATGAAGGATAGGATATCGAGCAATCTCGTTATCAACTACATTCATCAAAAGTCGAAGCAAGAGATTGCGCGCGTCTCTTTTGAAGTGGATGAAGCATGGCAAGCTGACCAGATGAAGCAGGTACTAGGCTGGTGGCGAGGCCATCATGAACCGCGCGGTGTTGAGATAGAAGAAGCCTTCAAGTGTCGGCTTTGCGATTTCGAGGAAGGCTGCAGCTGGAAGCTGGCCAAGATTGAAGAACATGTCCAACAAAGACGGCAACAGCGCATCATTCAGGGTAATCTAGATTGATGTACATACACGGCAGACAGAGTCAGGTAATCTCAGCATCTTGTCGGGTCGTGTCTTCTCGTGCGTTCCGCCATATCTGACCCAACCTGCGTTTCCATACTTTCTAACCCATCGAGCAATCCAGCGCGATCGCCAGGCTCGAGCTCTTGGCCCATCTTATTCTTCCCCTCAATGCGTGTTATGGAAATCTCGACACCAACAATAGCCTTCTTCATAATGGCAGTGTACGGCGCCGGCGCATCCGACACTTGCCATGGCTGAGGCGCATCTCCTCCCGTATAGCCCATACTCTCCTCACACAAGGACGACAGGTCATCAATCTGCTTATCGAGGAATGCATCAGCCTCATCTGACTTGTCGCCAAAGACGCGCAACTTGCCATAAACCTGCACAGCGGCATAGTTCCATGTAGGTACTACTTTACCTGTCGTTGGCTTGGTCTTCTTGTAAAACTTTGGGGTGATGTAATGATGAGCAGGGACGGTGAACATGACGAGGACCTCTTCCTTGAATTGGTTGGCTGCTTCAATGAGCGCTTTCGCTTGTGGGTTCGCACGAGCTAGATGACCGCGCAGACGACCCAAACCATTGGCATCTTCGTTGTCTACGTCAAGTACCCACGGAATATGCGAAGCTTGTAAAGTCGCAGCGAGCTCAGAGGGCTGATGAGTAATGAAGAGACCAAGGGGTTGCTGCTTGATGATGGCAAAGAGCTCTTTCAGCGAGCCTTCTGCATGTACTGCCCGAATATACATGCCAGATGATGCAGATCAGCTAAAGGCAGATCTATGTAGCGTATAGCTTGTGTAGCTATGAGTGCGATGTGAACGGTACGGTTATCGATGGGAAGGGCAACTTTCAGATGGCGACCGAGACTCCCAAAAGATTTCGCTCTACAAGTGCTTCAAAGACAGTTGCGTGCCTTCTGCACCACATAAGACAGAGAAAGGCCGTTGCTATCTGATGATGTTTGTGCTCGTTGATCTCTGCTCTGTAGCTATGCATGTACGTTTGGTCTGGTAGCTACAAATTTAAGGTCAAGGTTTTATGCGACATGCAAGGCACTGTAACAGTGGGAATCACGAAGCCAACGGCAACTGTTACTCAATAGTAACTAGCCATAGTTTAAGAAGGCACACCTTGACACTTGATAGCAAATGAGTTAGCAGCCACAAATGTCAAAGATTTATCGAACGACATTCGCCTTCTGCAGCATGTGGCAAACTCGACTGGCAAGCGGAACAATTGCATGCATAAGAATGATTTGGCTCAATCTTAAGCAACCAAGACCTGTAGGCCAGCGCACATACTATGCTGATTCGTATAATGTGACCAGCCTTGCGGCCGCGCTCGTGCATCAACCGTTTGGTCTCAGGAAGCCTCAAGGCGCAGATCGTAGGATGGGTCGTTTTTATGCCTGAACAGATTACGATAGTCAAATCCATGAAACGATCAAGTTACTGGAACACTAGCTCGATGAGCTTTCAAAGCAGTGATAGCAATCAAGGGACTCGTCAGGGCGCGATTGCACGGGAAGTAAATGGAAAGGAAGCTTATTTCAATTTGAGTATAGCTGTAAACATCTGGTTACTCTTGGTCCTTCTCCTCCTGAGTTTCACCAGAAGACTTGCCTCCCTTCTTGCCAAGCTCGACGGGGTCTCCGCCCTTGAACTCACTGTGCTGTTAGCTTGCTGTTTCCTGCAATATTGAGCAATGTACCCAGTGCCAACGCGCTTGTCGGGCTGACCATCCTTGCGAAGGCCGTCGTGTTCAGTGGGCTTGTAGTCAGACATGTTGGTAGTAGAAGTCTTTTCTTGTTTTGAAACTTGGAGAGATCCTGTCGAGTAAGAAGAGCTGGGCATGCCCTGTTCTTATAGACATTTCTTCAAGGTCAAGCGTTGCAGGTGACATCACGATGTCGTCGTGCTTGTGATGTCGTCGTCGTGTCATATAGCAATCCTGACACAATCGTGCTGTCATACCTAGATTGCGCGGGGTCAGACGTATGTTACGACGCGTGTCAAACACGACCAGCCTCATGATCTGCTCAAGTACAGCTCAAGAGATGCTCAGAATGGCTTGCCGCTTGTATGATGCCCTATGATGCCCTATGATGCCCTAGACGGTGTAGACATTCAAGCAATACGATTGGTGGTCTAGTGTCCTTGTGCTTATTGCAGTGAGCTTGATGCTGTCAGCGAGCAAAGCAGTTAAAACGCCCAGCATCGTGAAGCGGCTGCGACCATCGTCACCTCGCCATGCCGTCAGCGCTTATTAATTCTGGGGAAGCAGCTCGTTGATGTCGTCGTCACTCGTCGGGTGGTGTTTCTCCATCTGGCATGACGATCTCAGATGCAGCCGAGATCTCGCTCTGGAAAATGAAGTTTGTACGTAAGCAATGACGTGACAAGTACGAAAAGTAGACGACATCAAGACGTAAGAGGCCGGTGATATAGATTGCTCATGTCAGCAAAAAACGCAACTGCCAATAACAACGCACTCTCAAAAAGCTGGCAACATAAGAAGAAACGCTAGATGACTCTCATCAAAGCTGTTCGACCTCCATGACGGAGTGTCCGCCATCCTGAATGACAATCTCACAACCAGACACATACACCAATCCATCCTGCCGCACAAACAATAAGGGCACTTTCTTGTAATGCAGCATTTCCTGTGCAGAGGGCATGGCCACTTCCAAGGCAACCAAACCAGAGGATGTCCCCGACATGGTCTCATAACCGGATGTATCCTGCGTCATGCGCGTAATAGCCAATGGACCTACAGCACCCAACCAAATCTCCAACGTAGGCAGATGACTGCCTTGCTGCAAGAAATGATTCACGAGCAACAATAGCCGTCCGTTGCTGAGGACGCTGGGTCGTGCTTCAAGTAAGGGGAACGGTGTGATGGCTGTTTCGAGATGAATCTCTGAAGCTTGTTCCGGTTGTTGTGGCAAGAGTCCATTGATGGCGGCGAAATCAGGGTCCATATCCACTGGTTGCTCTGCATCCGGTAAGAGCTGTGCAGTCCCTGCTGTTTCGGGTTGAAGGGTTGTTGTGTCATCCACTTGTTCTGGTTGCATAGCGGGCTCTGATTCTGCCGCTGCGGCGGCCTTGTCCTCAACAACCTTCTCTGCCTCCACTTCCTTTTCACCGCGACGACGACGTTTGGTGGGTTCAGCAATTTGTGCAATATCACGACGACCACGCTTCGGTCGTCCAGCCGCCAAATTCTTGATAGCTTCCCCATCGTCCTCCTTCCCTGCCTCCTGCAATAAGGCCTCATCATGCACTGTTTCTGATAAGACCGTTTCCACCGTTGGTTCCGGTACAGCATCTGCATTCATTTGATCCAAGCAATCCAAAAAACTAAACTCAAATTGCGTGACACCCACCACGAGCCAACAGAGTGGATCATCTGCTTTGGGAGTGCCATGCTCATCCAATGAGGCATGATCCCAGCATGTCGTTGGGTCTGCTTGATGACCATTCAGCTCCTTCATCATGCGTTGAGCGCGTGAGGCGGAGAGGTAGAGTTTTGTACCATAGCGTTGAGGTTGCGTTTGTGTGGTGGAGATGGGAGCGACGTCGGAGTGATCCAAGATGGCTTGAGTCTCTGTATCGAGCAACGGCGTGACATCCTTAGCTTGCGCTTCTGTTGGGTCCTTGGAGGGTTGATCGAATTGGTTGACAGAGGCAGGGAGCGTGTAATGCGGCAACAGCGATGTATCTGCCTCCACAACAGCTTCATCTACCGTTGGATCAGACACATAACGCGCACTGTAGTCTTGCTCATCGAGTGTTGGATCCAACACACTGCCGCCCTGTTGCGTACCTTCTTGTGCCTCATACGAGGATCCCTGCATCTCTGGTGACCAACGCTCAAAGATGAGTTTTTGCATTTGTGAGAGGTATCCCATGTCTTGCTCTTCAATCAAATTATTCTCAACACGCTTCACAATCAATGGTTCAGAGACAAAGCCCGTTTGGATATTGCTGAGGGAGACTTTTGCACCATAGGGAATCGGGATATTGCCCTGCGCATCCGGTTCACCGGGTGCGAACAAGTCAATGCGAAAGGGTGCCCAAGAATCAGCCTTGACAATCATGCTCCCAAATTCCTCACCGAGATACTTGGTGCGTACGGTTTGCGAGTTGATGCGATTGTACAGGGCAATGAGACCACCGTGCTTCAGCATCGGCACCTGCATGCGTGTTTTGGTGGTCTTTTTGGTGGCTTTGCTGATGATGTAGACATCATCCGTATCGAAATCAGCAAACGGTACATGCGCTGGATGGACAGCACCTTTTGCAGCGATCTGTAAACGAAGGGAGAATTTCTTGGATTTCCCAACAGACCCGGCATTGATGTGGAGTTGCTTGAAGTAGATGTGTCCATTTGTATCGAGTTGAGCAGTTTGTAGGATACTCTGTGAGCCGATATCAGCATGCACCGACATGTGCGCTGTGGGTGTGTCTCCCAGCAACGGTGCGTAATTCCCAGAAATGGTACAATATGGGGGTGGTGTCAAGAAGCGCTTCTCATGACCATACGACTTTTGACCAATTTGCGCGTACGTGCAACGCAGGGTCGTCAAGCGTGGTTCTCGAATAGGGTCCGGTGCACGCGCTCCGTATTGTTGATGCAGGAGGAGTGGTAGGTGTTGCGTGATGACCTGACGGATTCGAGTGAGGCGCGTTGTGGCATCTTGCCATTTTGGAGGGAAGCCTGGCCATTTGCGTTTGCGATTGATGGGCGGTGCTGGTATTGTGGCGGCTTGCTGATGTTGCCTGTTTCGCGCGAGTTGTTGTTGGTGTTGCTGGTGTTGATGGAGCTGTTGCTGCTGCTGGTAGAGTTGCTGCTGCTGCTGTTGCTGCTGTAGCATGGGCAACTGCAAATTGAGGGGCAAGTCATTGGTTTGGAGTCCCTGGGCATTGGCATGGGCGATATGGGAGAGGCCATAATCGACCGTGTCTTGGGTGAACTCTTCATCATTGGCAACACGCTCATGGTGCTCCTCTGTGAATTGGGTGTGCATGAGCTCTAGGTATTCGCGCTCTCGATCTTGGAAAGAGCCGCCTTGGCCTGTGAGATCGAGCTCAATGGCGGATAAGAGGGATTGCATGCCATCTGCATTCTGGCCGGCGGCTGTTGTAGCCGTAGCTGTAGCAGATGCAGTGGATGCATTGACATCTTGCGCTTTGGCTAGGTTTGCGAGGGACGGCTGGAAGTGTTGATGTTGTTGTTGCTGCTGCTGCTGCTGCTCGGCGGCCGTCTGCTGCTGCTTCTTCTTCTTCTTCTGCTGCTGCTGCTGCTTCTTGGGCTTCTTGGGAATAGCGGGCGAGGTGGAAGCAGCTGGAGCAGTCGCCGTGGTGGGTGCATGGTCTGGCTGGTGAGCGAGTCGCACCACGGCTGCATCGATGGGGTCCAGGTCTGCGGCTGTTTGCTGTTGTTGCTGCTGCTGCTTCTGCTTCTGCTGGGCATCCTGTTGCTGCGACATGTTCTCTCTGTCTGCCCTTCACAACAAACACACAGACGACCTGCTGCTGCTGCGTCTCACGTTCTTCTTCGTGCGAGTCGTGAGAGGGAAGGGAGGGAGGAGGAGGAGGAGGAGTTCTGTGGCCTGAAGATGGTTCGCAGCAGCAGTCATGGCGAGGGATGGACCTGGCAGCAGCACTGGATCATCTGCCTGATGCAGGTCTGCAGCGTCGTAGCACAGTGTCTCATGCTGGTCCAGTAGTCTGCTTCTCTATAAGTATGTTCCCTATTTATGACTGCTTCCCCTGTCTCCGGCAACTTCCCTTCCCAGAGTCAAGTCAACTTCCTTCCTTCCTTCCCTCAGCACAGCATTCTCTCCCTTCACCACCACCCGTCCCTGACTATACCTCAGCAACCATATTCTCCACCCACCTCAACTCATCCCACCACCCCTTCAACTCAAAGCGCACAGGCTCATCAGCAGCAGATCCCATATACAGCCATTAACCAATCATAAAAAAAATGTCTCCTCACGCAACCAACACCGATGCTGTCCATGGCGCATCCTCCTCTTCTGCTGCTCCTGCTCCTGCTGCCGCTGGACCCAAATTGACCGTCAAGTCGAACAAGTCGCGAGTCGACGGGCAGGGAAACATCCTCACAGACTACCTCTACGAAAACTCCGTCGTCAAGAAGCAAGCAGATGGATCCGTTGAAATCATCCCAACCCAGCACAAAGTCCAATTCAAGACCCAGACAAAGGTCCCCAAGACAGGTCTCATGATGGTCGGCTTGGGTGGTAACAATGGCAGCACCATGACCGCTGTTGTCCATGCAAACCGTCGCAAAATCGAGTTCCAGACGCGTCGTGGCGCCTATCAGTCCAACTACTATGGATCTGTCACCCAAGCTGCAACCGTCAAGCTCGGCATCGATGAGCAAGGTGATGACTTTTACGTCCCCTTCAACCAGGTCCTTCCCATGGTCAACCCCAATGATCTCGTCATTGGCGGATGGGATATCTCCAACCTCAATCTCGCTCAAGCCATGCAGCGCGCTCAAGTGCTCGAGTATGACTTGCAACGTCAAGTCAGCAAGGAACTCGCCGCATACACACCTCTCCCCTCAGTCTACTACCCAGACTTCATCGCTGCCAACCAAGGTGAGCGTGCCAACAATGTCATTCCCGGTGATGACAAGTGGGCTCACGTCGAGCACTTGCGTAAAGACATGCGTGAATTCAAGGAGAAGCACGGTCTCGAGCAATTGATTGTCATGTGGACCGCCAATACCGAGCGGTATGCAGAAATCATCCCCGGTGTCAATGATACGGCAGACAACTTGCTTAAGTCCATCAAGGCTTCGCATGCAGAGATTGCACCTTCTACCATCTTTGCTGTTGCTTGTATATTGGATGGCACACCTTTCGTCAATGGCTCTCCTCAAAACACCTTTGTGCCCGGTTGTCTTGAACTCGCTGAACGTCACAAGTCCTTTGTGGGTGGTGATGACTTCAAGTCTGGTCAAACAAAGCTCAAGTCTGTCCTTGCACAATTCCTGGTGGATGCCGGTATTCGTCCTGTGTCGATTGCTTCCTACAACCATTTGGGAAACAATGATGGCTTGAATCTGTCGGCACCTCAGCAATTCCGCTCAAAGGAGATCTCCAAGGCTTCTGTGGTGGATGATATCATTGCCTCCAACCAGCTCCTCTACAATGAGGAAAAGGGCAAGACGATTGATCACACCATTGTCATCAAGTACCTCAAAGCTGTTGGTGATACCAAGATTGCTATGGATTCGTATGAATCAGAGATCCTCATGGGTGGTCGCAACACCATCACCGTCAACACTGTCTGTGAAGATTCATTGCTCGCAACACCCCTCATCATTGACTTGGTGGTTGTGGCAGAACTCTTTTCGCGTGTGCAGTACAAGAGCGAAGGTGATGCAGAGTGGCAAAACTTCCATGCCATCTTGACGGTCTTGTCGTATTGGCTCAAAGCACCCCTTCACAAACCAAAGCGTGAAGCCATCAATGGTCTCAACAAGCAACGACAGGCATTGGAGAACTTGATGCGTGCATTTATTGGATTACCACCAAACAATGAGATGCGTCTTGAGTCCATTGCTACCATCTAGTGTGTTTCGTTTTGCGTGTAGAGCTGAGGCTAGATGTAGTCTCTTGTAGGTGAACTAGTACCTCTTCTTCTACCTGTTCATCATCCCCTTGCCTCCTGTCTGTCTGTTGAGATCAGCGGCCTCATTTCCGCGAAATTGGGTCACGGCCCGCTGTCAACGTGCAATGACACGACGACATGATCATGAGCGCAAATAGGTTGAATGCAGCAGTAGCTGCAGTAGCTGCATCAGACCTCTCTCGCCAAGACGCATCAGGATAGACCAGGGGCGAGAAATATGCCTCCTGACAGTCTGGCCTTTCCTAATGAGTCTGTAATCTCTTTCCATACAAATACTCCCCCTATGTCCCACGTAAATGACGTCAAAACCATCCAATTTTCTCCCACGCGAATAAAAAAAATGGCTCAAGCGGGCAAACAGGTCAAAGCATCAGCAAGAGATAAGAAGACACGCTTGCTCCATCGACGCATCTACGCAAACAGATGTCTGACGGTACAACTAAATCTGGCGCTACGCCTTCTCGCTACAGCGGTGTTCAATCTGCAACAGACAGACTTGCTGCCGCCTCACTCACCAACGACACAACTTCCCACTCGGCAGCAGCAACGAGTGATGATGATGACAACGAAGAAGCAATCAGTGGTAGTATGACTTCACAACCACCCGTTCGACCAACCATGCAACGTCGTCGCTCGTCACGCAAGTCCATCTCTGCTGAAATCGAACATGCCAGGAAAGTCATTGATTTCGGTGGCGATGTGAGTGATGACGATGACGGCGCTGCTGCAGAGAGTGATGAGGAAGATGACTCTCCTGCTGTACCGTATGCGTTTGCGTTCGATATCGATGGAGTCTTGTTGCGCGGTGGTCATACCATCCCCCAAGCAAAAGAAGCAATGGCCATCTTGAATGGTAAGAATGAGCGACACCTCAAGATCCCTTACATCTTCATCACGAATGGTGGTGGTAAATTGGAAGATGCGCGATGTCGCGAACTCGCTGAAAAGCTCGACGTTGAAACCTCTGTTGCGCAATTCATCCAATCGCATACACCCTTCCAGCAAATGACAACACTATATGAGACTGTCTTGGTCGTTGGCGGTGAAGGCAATGCGTGTCGTGAGATTGCTGAATCGTACGGTTTCAAAAATGTCATTACACCAGGTGATATCATTGCCTGGGACCCGAGCATCGTTCCCTTTCGCACACTACGACAAGAAGAACTCGATCTCTGCAAACCCCGTGATTTCTCAAAAATCAAAATCGAAGCAATCTTCTTCTTTGCCGATTCACGAGATTGGGCGAGTGATGCACAAATCATTATTGATGTGCTCCTCTCAAAGGACGGATACTTGCATTCTCGCAACAAGGACATGACACAAGCTTGTCCCATCTTCTTCAGTAACCCAGACATCACTTGGTCGACCGACCACTGCCTACCACGATTCGGTCTGGGTGCATTGCGTCTCAGTATCAGTGCACTCTGGGACGACGCAACAGACGGGAAAACGCCACTCAAGCTCGTTCAACTCGGTAAACCCTACGGCGAGACGTATCGCTATGCAACACGTCTTCTTACCGAATGGCGTGCATTGGAGCATGGCATTGAAGAACCACCGCGTCATATCTACATGGTGGGTGATAACCCCGAATCTGATATTCGTGGCGCCAATATGGCAGGTTGGGAATCATTGCTCGTGTTGACGGGTGTTTACAAGGAGGAACAAGGACCACCCAAGTATAAGCCAACAACGATCCAAAAGGACGTGCTTGAGGCCGTCAAGTGGGCCATTGAGCGCGAGGAGAAGATTGGTGGATTCTAAAGCAACGATCTGTTCAAAGCAACCTATATAGATTATTCTTTCGCTTCAACACACTCATCATGCGTCTGTCCGACCCAGATTATTGCAAACATTGGTCATCCACCAATAGACAATTGGCTTGTCGCGTTCAATGTTTGGTAGCAGTTTTTTACAGTATCTCTGGCAGCATGCAAATCGCGCTTTCTCTGAAGCACATTTTTGGCTAACGGTGACAATGGGTGCCAAATGGTTGTTGCAGGCCGTGTAACATTTCTGAATATCATTACTGCTTGCTTGGGGTAGTTTGTTGCATTCACCAACACAGCAGACTGTGAGGCATCTGGTTGATTTGACCTGTTTACTGCAAGATCCAGCACATGCTTCGAAGATGTCGAGTCCCTTGGCGCTCATGTCGCTGGCTTGTGCGTTGGCTATTGCTTCGTTTCTTTGGCAGAGAACCAGTAAGACCATCCAAGGCCGACCTTTCATCCTGGCCCTCGCAGATGATCCCAAACTTGTCTCTTTGTATAAAGATGAACTCTAGCTAGTAGCTACTAGGCAGCTAGAAATGCGACAGGTACTTAGAGAGAGACGGACGTGTCCAGTTATCCTATCGAGTGCTACGGGGCTCACGACCTCATAAAGGGGGTCTGATGGTCAAGGCCTAGGCCTCATCGCGTCGCCATTGTCAATTACCCCTGAAGCTTGGACCTAGAATCTCGGTTTGCCATCACATATCTGCGACTGCTTCAGGCACTTGTACTCGCGAAGGCTATGCAACATCGCCTGTCTGATATTTGCGACAGGAGGCTGTTCCGTTGACTCAGCCCACGACTCGACTATGAAAATACTGAAGTTCGAGTGAATATGCTTCTTCCATTGATGTCCGTCAATGATTTGCAAGGGATCAACAGCTGCAGCATACGGACAATGTTGCATCCACGTCTCAAGATCTGCAGCTGCAGCTAAAGTCGGAAAGACATTGCGCTTTGTAAGCTTACAAGTCTAGACTCTGAAGCTGAAGACGGAGAGCTGAAGATGAACATGAAAACTGCAGACGAGCACGCATGCAAATAGTGTAGCATAGGTAGCATCCGTGCACACGTAACTTGATCAGCTGCGCGATCTCAAAGACCCCGAATCAGCAGACAGGTATGCCCATTATTAATAGCAAGGCTCATGAGCCCAATCACAACTTGTGCTGGACTTCGAATGTTGTGGGAATCACAGTGAGGAAGCGAATCGTTCTAAAGGCCCAGGCAAAGCCAGAAGAATGAGCTCCATTAATACAAATACCTGATGCCCACGTTGCAGATGCATATGCTGGGATACTACAGTAGCAAGCCAGTAGCTTCCACGTGTGCCCACTGTGTAGGCACAGCCACATTGACAAACAGACGGTCGATTGGTTGCAAAAGGGACGCCGAAAAGCCGAAAGGCTACAATGTTCAAGTCCATCAATTGCACGCGCGATGATTATCTTCGCGTAGCGTTCTGGCTCTTGACTATGTGCGTGTGCAGGGCTAAGTCAAAGCAGATTTCCAAGACCCATTGCTTGAGATTATCTGGAGTGTTGGTTAAAATAGAAACTTCCTCAGATTTCAGCTACTGGCATAATAGCTGCACGCAAAAGCCTTTCCGTAATGGCTCGGCCCGAATTCCGGGGCGACCCCGTTCACTTGTTGAGTGACTCTTGAGGCCCTAGATGAACCAATGAGGGAGCAGCGCCATTGTCTGCACGTTCAGTCTCGCAATTACATAATTAGCCCCTGAATTCCTTTTCTATTTTCCTGTAAAATGATTCGTTATTGCCACTTGGCGCACCTTCCTGAGCTTACTTGGCCTCCAGGTGTTCAAGCATCAGGAATCCATCTGTATTTCCAAGCGTCGCATCTTTGCAGTTGTGCCACTGCGAGAACGCTCATTTGCAAGTAACCTTACTACCATCTCTTGGCTAACCTCTGTGTAGCCACCATCTTCATCATGATCCCCAAGATGTTTGAAGTGCGTTTAATCAGCACTATGGGGGCAATTGCTCAGCTCTTCGACTTGTTTCTACAATCTGTCTTTATGACTGGCCTCTTGGACAATCATGGCATTCTGTCTGTTTCGGCAAAAGACTGCAAGGCATTTTGGCTCACTCTCAAAGACAATGACAAGGGATATATTGAAAACAGCACCAGCACAATTTGCCAGTATAAGATCATGTCAGGATCTAAAGGCTACATTCCGCGAACCAAAAACAGTGTTGATATCGGTGACATTTAAACGAACGATGCCTACGGACCCTGCTTTTATGTTGCTGTGGACTCGAATTGTCCCTCTTCGGAAGAACCTGGTCATGAAAACTGGTTTAGAGAACCTCCTATCCCTCCCTATTTAGGAAAAGCCGGCATATATTGCGCACCTTCGACTTTTCACGATACGCCTGAGAAACTCCCTTTCAACCTACATTCAGGCCATCAAGTTCATTGGAGAACCACCAGCGATCGCTTTTGTCCTGCGGTTGATGTCAAGGCAACGAGAGTTCCTGCATACTGGCTCGCGTTTCCTGAACAAAAATCGTCTTCATTTTCGTCAAAGTGTCCTTATGATCTCATCCGGCAAGAAGGACAAAACGACGACAATACACATCGAGATCCACCAATGTCAAGATCAGAATCGTATCGGACACCATGGAGTTTCAGCGTTTTCAAAGGATGCTATTATGTGCTCCCAGATGAGCGCTGCCCTCACATAATCGGCAATTTTGAACAGAATTATTTTCAGATCAGTTTTAATGACCTGTTTGGCTATTACGGGGTCTTCTGCCAGCATCTCAACGATAACCGACCACAGCCTACAAATGAAACGAATTTCCAACCCAATTGGCTTCTAGATTACTCGACAGGCTCATGGATTTTCCAAAAAGGGGCACTTTGATCAATCCACTCCATGTGCAGACAGCAGCTGCGGCTGCACGACTGTGCTCTGAATATTCTTTCTAATTCAATCGTATCGTCGATTATAATGAAGCTTATAGCGCATTAACTCCTAGACCACCAAGCCCATAAATATGTTACGCACTTTGGACATGAGCCAGGTACTCATAACCCATAGATCAGCTGCATAAAACATCGACAAGATGACATTTGGCGTCCGGCGGAGTATATTGCTCGAGGTGAGTGTAGACCTAGGATCACCATGACTTCGCAGTGTTGGTTATAGCAGTCAGGGATAATTTGAGAAAAGGCAAGCCATGAAGTGTGTTTCATTTGCTGAAATTTTGAGCATGTGAGTCTCTACACGTTTTGTGCTTGCTGTACACATGTGGGGCGAGCGAAGAATGTATAACCTTTCTATGTTTGCTCCGTGACCGCAGACCAACGGGGTGTCCATTTCATCTTGGAATGTATTCCATGTGTGTTGCAACAACTTATAAGGTGTAACGACCGGGATGAGAGGTGACTAGGCAGAGCAGGGCGAGTCCACGTCGAAGACATTAGACAACAGAAGAGGTAGATATAGATGATCCTACCAAAGTACAAAGTTGGTGAATGAAGAACAAGGCTGCAGAAGGCTGTCCTTTTATCTTCATCGACTAGAGGTAGAATTCATAAAACAGTAAGACAAGAAGCAGGGCCAAAGTCCTAAAGACTGTGGGCGACGTCTAGCCAGACGCGCCAAGAGACAAAGGGATGTCTCAGATAGGTCAGGCGAAGACAAAAGACTCGTGCCAGAAGAAAGCAAGCAACTTTTGAAGATGCTGGACGAGTTGTTCCATGAGCTAGACGAGAAGGTCTAGGTCGATCGCCGTGGTTGTGTACCGAAGATTAGCCGCGAGATGTAACCAGGGGTTTCAGGTGGTAAGTCATCTGAAACCAGAATAGAACTTTGATCAGTCAGTCTGTGACATAAGGGCAAGGTCTTGCTTGACAACAGCATATGTACCTATAACTGTCGAGCAAGTCATACTGCTTGCTGCATAAGACCTTTGCAGCTACAGTTGCTCCAATGAACAATACTGGTCTGAAGAATGATCGCTCATAGTGCTCCTGCTTCTTAGGATACGCAAAGCATTGTGCAGCCTGCTCTCACCCAACCAAGAAGAGGCGATTTAAGTCGTGATTGCAGACCCGTCTGCAGCAAACTTTCCAAGAATTGCTATGGTTGTCGACATAACCCAGACACACTTGTCGTACAATTTTGGCCGCACAAGGGGCAGGGCTAGATGAGGAATTGAGGCAGCCTAAGACATCCACCTTACCAGTAGCTTTACCTGCTGCTGTCGTTCCGCAGCACAACCTGAGACCCACCCATGAAGGGGTAGAAGGAAACATACTAGCAGGATGGGTCAGCTCTTGCTTGATTGCAGATGAGTCAATGGCGCGCCGAAATTTACATGTGGAGGTCAAGCCGGACTGGCTCAAGAGAGGTAATGGAAATTTTGGAGATGACAGATGAAAGATGATAGGACAGAAAGACAACTCATAGTCGCAAGCTTGGAGGACGTCAATACTTTTGCTTCATCGAGCTACAAGTGGACCTTTGTTTATGACCTAGGCCGTGAGTATGGCTGGTGGCTGAAGTTGTATCCAGATCACCCACCTCTGCAACTACATACGACGCAATGTGAAGGCGCGAAAGGGAGAATTGATTGCAGCAGTGGTGCTTGGCGAGCTTTGTGTTTGATCAGGAAGCGACACATTCACTGTAGATCTCTATCCGTATCAGCGTCCTCGATCTTAGTATCAGCTTGTTTGAGCCACTACTTCTACCGGCGTGCAGGGTGCCAGAATATGGAGACGAATGATGTCCTCAGGAACATTGGGAAAATGGGTTAGAAATAGCAATGGGTGTCGTCAGACTGGCCATCGAGTCCAATTGCCAAGTAGCTACTTTATTGTAAAGCCCTTGAGATGTTCTCTATAGCTGCAGCAAGAGTATACTGGTATACTAGTAGTCGTCTACAATACTCCTGCAATAGAGCTCCGAGTGGGTCGTGGGATGAAGCTAGGGTTGGGGTTATCCGCGTCATGTCCAGCGGCTGCAACAGTCAGTAATTCACTCGCTATCTCTCGCTCAACCTCAATACACCGTCAAACAGGGACAAGGACATACAGTACGGCTCTTTTCGTATACCTCGCAGTGGTGAAGTGTAAATTTAGGATCAAATCGACTTCTCAGTAATGGTTATAGCAGCCACGGATGATTTGAGAAGAGGCAAGCAATGAAGTGTGTTGCATTTGCTGAAATTTTGTACATGTGCACATCAGACTCTATACGTTTCGTGCTTGCTGTGCACGTGTGGGGCGAGCGAAGAATTTATGACCTTTCTATGTTGGCTTTGTGACTGTGGACCATCAAGGTATCCATTTCATCACGAGATATAACCAATATGTGTTGCAACAAGTTGTGCAGGCGGGGTCTTGTTGACAGCGTACGTGACTATAGCTAGCTAGTGGAAAAAATAAGAACCGTTTGCTGCGCATGAGACCCTTGCAACTGCAGTCACTTCGTTTGACAATGCTAGTCTGCAAAATGAGGGTTCATGGTGCTGCTGCTTCCTGACGGTTTGCAAGCCGCTATGCAGCCTGCTGCCACCGATATATCAAGAGGTGGATCTAAGTCATGTTTGCAAACTCGTCTGCAGCAAACCTTCCAGGAGTTGCTACGGTAGTCGGCAATTCCCGCACACACTTTTGCCACCTTTCCGCCCGAACACTGGCCAGGATCATTGACCACAAGTCGAACGTTTTTGAAGCAGTCTGAGACATCCACCTTACCAGAAGCATTACCAGCTACTGTCGATCCAAAGAACAACATGAGACCCACCCATGAAGTAGGCGTACAAATCATACTACCAGGAAGTGTCAGCTTTTGTGTGATCGCAGCTGATGAGTCAATGGCGTGCCAAAACTTACGTGTGGAGGTCAAGCCGGACTGGCTCAAAAGAGGTGATGAAGTGTTAGAGGTGAAAACGGAAAGGACAGTAAGACGACTTTATAGTCGCAGCCTGGGAGGACAGCAATGAACTCGCTTCAACGAGCAAATGGTGCATCTTTATTTGTAGCCCAGACCATGAGTTCGTCGCAGGCTAGGAGGATAGCACTGAATTCGCTTCATCGAGCAAATGGTGCATCTTTATTTGTAGCCTAGGTTGTGAGTTCGTCGCCTCCAAATCACCCACATCTGCAACTACATACGACGCAATGTGAAGACGCGAAAGGGAGAATTGACGGCAGCCGTGGTGCTTGGTGAGCTTTGTGTTTGATCAGGAAGCGACACACACTGTAGGTCTCTATCCGTATCAGCGTCTTCGATCTGAGTATCAACTTGATCGAGCCACTACTAGGGAGACATTCTACCGGCGTGCAGGGTGCCAGAATATGGAGGCGAATGATGTCCTCAGGAACATTGGGGAAATGGGTTAGAAATAGCAATGGGTGTCGTCAGACTGGCCATCGAGTCCAATTGCCAAGTAGCTACTTTATTGTAAAGCCCTTGAGATGTTCTCTATAGCTGCAGCAAGAGTATACTGGTATACTAGTAGTCGTCTACAATACTCCTGCAATAGAGCTCCGAGTGGGTCGTGGGATGAAGCTAGGGTTGGGGTTATCCGCGTCATGTCCAGCGGCTGCAACAGTCAGTAATTCACTCGCTATCTCTCGCCTCAACCTCAACACACCGTCAAGCAGAGACAAGGACATACAGTACGGCCCTCTCCGTACACCTCGTAGCAGCACACTAACAAACAGCTATGGCCTTCTCCGAGATTGACACCAAGGCTATCGCCACCATGCGTACACTTGCAGCAGACATTGTGAGCAAGTCAAACTCCGGTCACCCCGGAGCGCCTATGGGCATGTCCCCCGTTGCTTGGACACTCTTCTCGAAGCACATGACCTTCAACCCCAAGAACAGCAGCTGGATCAATCGAGATCGATTCGTCTTGTCCAACGGTCACGGCTGTGTGCTCCAGTACATGCTCCTGCACCTCTTTGGCTACGACTTGTCGATGGACGACCTCAAGAACTTTCGTCAGCTCGATTCGCACACACCTGGACACCCAGAATGTGCCGACACGGACGGTATCGAAGTGACGACTGGTCCGCTCGGTCAAGGTATTGCCAATGCTGTGGGTATTGCCATGGCTGAGGCACATACCGCTGCCACTTTCAACAAGGACGACATCAAGCTCATCGACAACTATACTTTTTGCTTCCTTGGTGATGGATGTCTCATGGAAGGTGTCTCCAGCGAAGCCTGCTCCCTTGCTGGTCACTTGCAACTCGGCAAGCTGATTGCTGTCTGGGATGATAACCACATCTCCATTGACGGCGACACCAACTGTGCATTTACTGAAGATGTTCGCGCACGATACAAATCGTATGGCTGGCATGTTGTGGATGTGGTCGATGGCGACTCTGATCTCGAGGGCATGAACAAGGCTATTGAGTCTTGCAAGGCCGTCACAGACAAGCCTTCTCTTATTTGTCTCACCACTACCATTGGCTTTGGCTCCAAGCTGCAGGGCACGCACGGCGTCCACGGAAATCCACTCAAGGCAGATGACGTAGCACAGCTCAAGGAGAAGTTTGGTTTCAATGCAAAGGAGACGTTTGTCGTGCCACAAGAAGTGTACGACGAATGCAACAAAATTGCCGCCAAGAATCAAGAAAAGGAGCAAGCTTGGAACAAGCTCATGCAGCAGTATACTGAAAAGTACCCAGAAGAGGCAGCAGACTTTAAGCGTCGTTTAGACGGCAAGTTGCCAAGTGGTTGGGAGAAGAATTTGCCAGTTTACAAGGCTGGTGACGATGCCGTTGCTACGCGCAAGCTCTCCGAGACTTGCTTGTCTGCCATTCAAGGCGCTCTGCCAGAACTCTTTGGTGGATCTGCCGATTTGACTGGCTCCAACTTGACGAGATGGAAGGAAGCCGTGGACTTCCAGCCACCATCGACCAATCTTGGTACCTACGCCGGTCGATATGTTCGTTACGGTGTCCGTGAACACGCCATGGGCGCCATCATGAACGGTCTTGCTGCATATGGCACCATTATCCCTTACGGCGGTACTTTCCTCAACTTTGTCTCTTACGCCGCCGGTGCTCTGCGTTTGTCTGCGCTCTCGCACTTCCGCGTCATTTGGGTCGCTACGCACTGCGCTATTGATTTGGGTGAGGATGGACCCACTCATCAGCCGATTGAGACGATGGCTCACTTCCGTGCAACACCCAATTTGCTCAACTTTAGGCCTGCTGACGGTAACGAGGTGTCTGCTGCGTACTACCTCGCTTTGACCAACAGTAAACGTCCCTCGGTGCTGGCTCTGACGCGTATGAACTTGCCACAGTTGGACGGTTCATCCATTGAGAAGGCAAGCAAGGGTGGATATGTCTTGATTGAAAATGAGCAAGCAGATGTCACACTCCTCGGTACTGGCTCAGAAGTCTCAATCTGTGTTGAGGCCGTGAAGGTGCTTGAGAAGGAAGGCATCAAGGCACGTGTTGTTTCATTCATGTGTAATGAGATCTTTGACGAGCAGTCGCTCGAGTACCGTTTGTCCGTCTTGCCAGACGGGATTCCAAGCATGTCTGTGGAGGTCTATTCAACCATGGGCTGGGAGAAGTACACGCACGAGCAATTCGGTCTCAACCGATTCGGTGCGTCTGCGCCCGCAAAGGATCTCTACAAGAAGTTCGAGTTTACCGCTGAGGGTGTTGCTAAGCGTGCCAAGTTGACGGTTGACTTTTGGAAGGACGTCAAGCCTTTGAGGTCTCCTCTGCGTCGTGCCTTCCAGAACTTGCAGTCTAGCGACCACAGGGATCCCTCATAGACGAGTGCCTGATATTTAGTCTTGTTAGTAGTGATTAGTTGATAGAATCTATCCGTTTCGCTTTTCCAACAACGACAACGACAACGACGACGACGACGACGACGACTTACTGCTTACATATACATGCTTTCACAGTGTCAAAGATGCCTGCCACTGGGCAGACGGTCCATTGTCACTGCTGCTACAGCTCATGCTCCTTCTCTCAAGCAAGCACTACAAGCAGCTATTAGCGAAACAACGGCGCTGCATCATGGCTTTACAAGCAATGACATGCCAGCACAAGCAATCTTTCTGATTTCCCGTGCATACTTTCCACAATCGCTCGATGGGACACTTGCCCAATTACTACGGAAGACAGTCACTGCAGCTGTAGGTGAGCATAGTCAAGTCGCTTCCGCTGTCGTTGATGCAGTTGGCCCAACGGCGGGTGTCTCTATGCTCGTTGCTTCCGAAGACGAAGCTGCACAATTGTTGCCATTCCATGATCGAGTTGACCGACAGATCAGTCTCGGACGGGCTTGGAAAGCACAAGGCACCAAGGACGCCTCGGAAAACTGGGAATTACCAGCGGATGCAAGTTGGAAGTCTATCCTCAGTGACGGTAGTGCCTTTGAGCGTGCGAGCTCAGAGACAAAGCTAACTGCTTCGCCCACTATGCAGTCTGCAATTGTCGTCTCTGGCAATGGCTTTGCTGAGCTCGATTGGCCTGCTCAGCTCTTACCCAATGCACGGAAAGTTGGGCTTCTTGCTAGTTCGACACCGTTTCTGACGGGATTGCCGGTGACAATGACTTTTCAAGACCGCATGATTTCTCGTGGAGGATGGGCTCTAGCATTTCCACAAGCAGGAGAAGCACTACAAGTGGCTTACCCAACGCTACACAAGTTAGGAGAGCCGTTGCTCGTGACCAAGTATGTTGGTGCTGAATAAGAAGACTGCTAACACATCAGATGCCAGGGTAATATTCTCATCACTTTGAATGAACAGCCTGCCACATACTGCTTGCTTGAGCGAATGAAGTCTCTCACAAGCACGAATGCAGCATCCAAAGATCTCCTCTTGTTTGGGCAAGTTCAGCATGGCCAAATTGTGAGCAGCACAACGCCCATGATCAAAATCATCTCGGGTGACCCAGGCAAAGGTAGTATGGCACTTAACGGCGGCTATCACGTTTCGGAAGGCGACTCACTTCAGCTTTTCTACGCTGGCAAGGAAGAAGCATTGCCTGGTCAACCGAAGGGAACCAGACATTTGTTTGAGAAGCTACCTGTAGACGATCGTGAAACATATACTGACGCACAGGCAGACCCTGTGAATGCGAAACAGGAGGTTATGCCTGGCTTATTTAGTGCTGCCTCTGAGAGTGGCCTGATTGTTGGTGGTCGAGGCTCTAGACATCAGACGTGGGTCTCTGAGGTCTCTGGCTGCCGTATCGCCGCGGGCGTATAGTACTAGAACTTATAGCCTGTTTTGTAAATTGGTCAAAGCATAAAGTCCGTGTATATATTTGGTCTATGAGTTTCAAGCAGTCGATCTGGATCTGGCTCGGCTGCAGTTGCCCCCGCGCAAGATGACATAAACGCCGCAAGCGCACCGAATCAGACCACACACACCTCAACGCTTCAGCAGCCTTGTACCTCTTCTTTCATCGGCGCTCCTATGCGGCTACCTGCGTCGGTGCTGACGCTTTCGTTAGCAGTGGACGCTGTTCATCTGGGTTTCCATACGCAGGACAACATCAGCAATTGGACACGACCCATTTCTCACTCGCTCAATCCCTCTGTGCGCCTCCGGCTCCTTCAGCAATTTGCGCCTGTCATCTATCTTCACCCTGAGGAGGCCTATCTACCAGCAGATCCTGCAGAGGCATACAAGCGTTTCCTCAATGCCAGCGCAAACGAGCTACATGTGCCAAAACGGGAACTAGGCGGCAACCCGCTCAAGGACGGGCGCTTGGTCGATGCGCCCGTCACAACTCAGGCGCGGCTACTCGAAGACGGCAGGGTCGCCTTGCAATATTGGTACTATCATCACTTCAACGGGCCGCAAGGCTTCAAGACTGTCACTTCAGATGGCACAGTGTCGCGCTTCCCTTGGTATCCACTCGCGGTGCACTATGCCGATTGGGAACATACAACGATCATTTTGACGAGTGATGGCTCTCAGGAGCCAGCAGAGATTGAGAGCGTTTACTATACGGTCCACGCCGACATCAACGAGCCAGAGCACAGATACTCTGTTGAAAATGATACGCACCCTCTCGTCTTTTCGCACAATAACTCGCATGCTTGCTACAAGTCGCCCAAGGACGCACACAACATCGATCCAGCCATGGATGGATTCGTGAACTCTGCCATTCGTTTCATCACTTTTGGCGCTATTCAGCACATCGAGGTTGGCGATATTGGATTTGCCAACTACCCAAAGTCAGAATGGATCCGCTGGTCGGATTACGAGATTTACGACATATCAGATACGCATGAAAAAGTAGGGCCAGAGTGGGCCCTTTGGCAGGGACATTGGGGCCCGGCCTTTGATCAGAGTCAAGTAGATGAGCCTCCGATGGGTGTACCATGGCGTCGATTCTTTTTCGACTTTCTGCAAATCATTTATCACGCTGGCCGGCTGACACAATTTGTCTCGAGTGCCAAGCTTGCTCCGAGAGGACCGATAGTGCATTACACCTGGTATACATTCGATGTCTATGATCCACCAGACCGTTATGTGCCTGAAGACCCGAATGGGCACAAGCCTGGCATTCTGCCGATTGTCGCTTTTGTCTACTTCCTTCTTGGCTTTGTTGGTATCCTCAACGTTTTACTTTCGCTTGTACTCATCGGCATTATGCTCGTCTCGCAAGCACTGTGGCGAACGAGTAAGGCAGCATATCAATCAAGACGGCAACGCAGAAAGCTGCAAATGAGCGAGGTTACGCCACTTCTATCTTAGCTATAGCAAATTGTTCATCGTTCGTTCTCCCCGCTGTCTGATCGGAAGTTGTCAAATAGTGTCGTTTGCACTTTCCACGAAGTCAACCTCAGCAAAATGGCTGGGAGAAGAAGCTAGCGACTAGTGAACAATTACGCATGATCAGCTAATTTTTGACCACTTCGGTCATACAACAATTTGCGGACGATTCTAGGACTGCCGCACCACGTCGGTCGTCCCGTGCCGGTCACTTTACAGTAACTGACCAGCGTCGTAACAGCGATGTGTTGAGGTCGTCCTGCGTGCGAACTTTCAATTTCCGTGGTCGGCAACAGCCGCGCTCCCTCCACAATTCAATTGAGAATCCACTCAGGAACTTGAGCATACTACCACCACGCTGTTCTTGCTTTATGAGCTCAACAGTGTCAGAAGATAGTAAGAGCCATCGACATTTATCAACACTTGATGCGGCAACCGTACCATATTCCCCCGAAACCGATGGCATCACTGCGAATCGCGACTTCGAATCCGTCTTTCATGGTATGTCGTGTAACAAGGAACATGTCCTTGCGCATCACAGATCCGCGTCGAGCGATGTCCATCAAGTTGAAAAAGGCAGCCATCCGTCTGGAACCTCAAAACTCGACCCGCCCGACGGCGGATATGGATGGTGGATTTGTGGCGCCTGTACCCTCATCTGTATGATGACTTGGGGCGTCAACGCATCGTATGCAGTCTATCTGGCCCATTACACTGCTCCAGGCGCGACATACTTCAAAAATATCACCACGCTTCAGTACACATTTGTGGGAGGCGTTTCAGTGGGCATGGCACTGATCGTCAGTCCGCTTGCTACCGTCATTTGCGAACTCGCCGGTAACATCAAGATACCCATGGCTATCGGTCTTGTGATGGAGTCTTTAGGGTATCTCTGTGCTAGCTTTGCTTCCGAGTTCTGGCACTTGTTTCTCGCACAAGGCATTCTTTTCGGCGCAGGTATGGGCTTGCTCTTCTCTCCTTCTGTCCAGCTACCTGCATTGTGGTTCTCCAAGAAGCGTGCACTTGCAAGCGGGATTTGTGCCGGTGGCTCTGGTCTCGGTGGCGTGATCTTCCTGCTCTCAACAAACGCTTCCATTTCGAGTCTTGGCTTGGCGTGGACATTTCGCTTGACTGCACTCATCACATTTGTTTGTAATACGGTCGCAGTCTGCTTGCTGCGTGAACTCAATCCACGCGCTTCAGCAAACATGACTTTTGCTCAGCGAAAAGAGCATGTTATGAGTCAGGTCTGGGACACCAAAGTCTTCAAAATTCGCGGCTACGCTTGGATGCTCGCATGGGGTGTCTTTTCGCTCCTAGGTTATGTGACGATTCAATTCACCATTGCAAAGTTTGTCGTTTCTGGACTAGGTCAATCCCAAGCACGCGGGTCCCAGATTGCTGCCTTGCTATCCGCTGGCATGGCTATTGGTCGACCCATCGTTGGATGGATTGCCGACCTGGGTGGGCGCATCAATATGGCTGCCGTCTTCACTTTGTGCTGTTCATTCTCGATATTTTTTATTTGGATGTTTGCAGAGAGTTATGGCGTCATGGTCTTTTTCGCGCTGCTGAATGGCTGTATCGCAGGGACATTTTGGTCATCCGTGATTCCAGTCTCGGTTGAGATTGTCGGCATCAAGAATCTGGGTGTTGCATCTACAGGTGTTTGGCTCCTCATGTCTGTGCCGACCATCTTTGCAACAACGATAGCTTTGGAGATCGTCGGGTCCTCAGGTGACTACAAACGACTTATTCTTTATGCCGGAGCATGCTACGCGATTGCTGCCTTCCTACTGCTTCCCGCAAAATTTGCTAAACAGGAGAGAGTCCTTGGTCGTGAGTACAAGTATAAGCTCTGGGTCAAAACGTAAATGGCCACAAGGTGCATGTTAGATAGGGGAGTGCGGGTGCATGAATTTATTGATGATCTTGATGAGGCGTCCTTTTTCAAATGACTCTGTTGGAGGTTACATTTCCTGGCTGAACGCTGTCCGTCACCTGGATAGACCATCTGAACGGCTCTCGAGACTCAAAGGCTCCAGAATTACCCCTGAGACTACCAAGTCGAATGCCGAGACGACACAAACCCCTGGCCACACATGGTTGGTTGCCTTCTCACGATGGCAATCTTCTCCAAGAGCAAAACAGTCATCTGACTCATCTTCTTTGCGGTGGACAATGGTCCGAGCCACGGACCATGCTGTGATTCGAATGCAAACGTCGCCTTGTTTCTGAAGGTCTAGAACAAGCTCGTCTGGTGCATCAAAGGGCGTCTTCTCCTCATCGTCACCCTCCACTCAATCAACTTAGACTCAATATCAAAATCACCGAAGAAGTAAGCTCAACATTCGCGCAAATGTGGAAACAAATGACGTTAACATTGGCAAGCCGCCATCATGAACCCACAAGCTTGGCTGGTTCTCTTCATTCTCAGCAAGGTCTCATTTAATCCTGTAGCTGGGACCCCGGGCGCTGTCAAGCAACCGGCCGCTACCGAGGAAAGCATTGGAATCAATTTTGCCGCAAATCAGTGCCTTTGGGATTGCACTGGTTCCCTAGGCGGGTGCATTAATGTTGCATGAGGCAATGCAAAGAGAACGACTCAGGGTCTTGCACACTAGCATGCAGAGAATTTGCTAACCAGGTTGATGATCTGGAGGTCCAAGCCTCTCCCCCGGACAAATCAGAATCGGGTCCCGACGATCAAACCAAGAAAATGGCGGGTTCAAACTATGGTAAGAGTATGAGCCAACAATGCACGAAGAAGTTTGCCGCCCAAAGGACGGTGACGCAATGCATGAATCTGGCTGAGGCGTTTTGGCATTGGTACCGCCTCGATAAGTAGAAGTTTCCTCTGCAGAATTCTGGTCCGCTTGATACGCTTCTGTGAAGCAGGGACGACCATTCTTGAAGTTTTCTTATTCTCATTATCGCCTCTCTGGCTGTTCTGTAGCAAACCTAGAAAATCGTTCATTGTACATTCTACGTAACCATGCACAGCTACTGTTGTGGAGAATCGAGATGTACCATAGATAGTGTGGTGCAGCGACAAGGACTCTGCAAATCGCGACTTGTGTTTCTCCCTAACATATGCCGAAGCCTTGCAACGCAGACGGACATATTCCGTTAGATTCGTAAGTTAGGTGTACGTCTCCTTTGTTCAAAGCTTCATCTGAGCGAGAAGCTCTCTCATTGGGATTGTTTTGCAACATGTGTGAAGATCTGAAAGAGCTCCTTATTGAATCAAGAGTGCACAGTACGAGATCAAGCTGTCCTTGCCAAGTCGCGATCGAGACTGGCCCCAGCGAATGCTGGCAGCATTGCCAATCATCAGCGTAGGGGCGCATGTGAATAAAGACGAGTCAAGGGGGTCAAGCGTTACAAGCACAATCGACGCCAAGGTGGCAAGCAGGAATGGAAAGATGATTTAGAATGTGGGTATGAGGCTTTTTTGAGTCGCTACCAGATGGCCAAAAGGGTCATGGTCTTTCTCAATATAGATGCAGAAGTAGCTTCATTGGAACCTTTCTGTTTTAGCAGCAGCAGCCACCACGAAGGAGCTTGCATGCATGTCGATGTGATTCGACAAGCAGACAATGAAAGAGAGTGTTGGTGTAAAGAATGTAAGACATCTCGACTAGCGCCAGCTAGGCAAGTTGTCGGGGTTTTATAGCAAGAACACAACGTATTCAAGCCATAGTGTGTGTGAAGTGTTGACAATAAAGATGCTTGCAGCGCCATGCAGTAGAATAATTCAAAACAGAGAAAGCAAGTCGGCGCAGTAGTCCAATGTTGGCAGAGGTCGTCATGGTCAATGCAAAAGACGGTGCAAGTAACCCTTCCAACCCTTCCTCTTTGCAGGTGGTGAGATGGGCGGTGAGGCTGGAAGGGCCATGACTTGTGAGAGGGCCGAAACTGGACGTGATTTTTGAACAGAGGTGCGAGAGTCAACCATATCACCTGGCTCACCCATCATGACAAGACTCGCCTCAACAGGCTTACTGGGGAACTGATAGTCCATGCGCACCTCCACTACACCTGCAGCAGCAACGGGCGTCGAGACGGCTGACCCGCTTGAACCTGGATGTTCAACGATGGCAGACATTTTGCGTTTTCTTGAGTCCGGCGTCGATGGCCTGGGTGTGAAAGAGAAGAACAAGTCTGCTGGTGCGGAATCTGCTCGTTTATGCGACATGCCACCGCTTGTGAACTGAATGCCGAGTCCTTTGCCAGGAAGCTTCACGGGTGAGGGTGGTAAATGACCCAGCGAGCCTGATCGTTTGTGACGCAGTGATGGAGCCGGCCCAAGTGCGGCGTCGAGATCAATGAGGGGAGCTTGAGGTGCCACTTCATTATCGCGCTCCAGATGAACGCGCTGTTTCTTGGAAACACTCTTCGAAGGGCGACGTGAGAGGACGTTCTTTGTGGTTTGTAAGAAGGAGCTGCGTTTCTTGCGATGCAGCAAGACGGGTGATCCCGGAATTTGGGTTGGTGCAGCGGGCGCCAAGTCAATGGAAGGCGCTAGCGGGTCATTGTTGAGGGTAGATGGACCAGCAGGCATCAGAGGCCAGGTATAATCTTCTGGTCTCAGCCACGTATCGCCTTCCTCTGTCGCGCCAGGGATTTCCTGTACATCATCGAGGAAACTGACACGTTTGCGTGGACTGGCTGCGCTGCTGACTTGTGTCGACAGGGCCGGCCGTGCTTCTGATGCATGGTCGCCGAGACTGCACTCGGAAACGGATGAAGAAGAGCATGGTGTCCGTGCAGAGGAAGGCGATGCATCTGCGGGTGTACTAGCGAATGTCATGGCCTGGTGAGAGGCCTGCGCAGGGGAGGGAATGTTGACCGGTGCGCTGCTGCTGAGCATAGCTGTGTCCAGGATAGGCGGCAGCTGCACGTTGCGCCAGTCAAGAGAGATGGCTGCAGAGCGCCTGTGACGGTGGCCTTTGACTGGGGCCGGGACAGAGAGTGATTCGCTCTTGGCGTGCATGACCATCATTGTCGATGAGGTCGTTTGTGAACGCTAGATGGTGGAAGAGAGCGGATGACGGGTCGGTCGGTGAGCGTCAATTGGCGGAGGAGCGACGTGTCCTTTAGAGCGCCTAGCTGTAGGGAGGTCAAGCTGTTGCGCAAGTGAGAAGCCTGTACGGAGGCGGTCGCAGTGGCCTGAAGGGCTGAAACGAGTGTGAGTGTTGGCGGCCCTTGAGTCGGACCTGGGCCCTTGAGGATGGATGCCTCTGAGGGGGGAGGGAGGGAGGGTGACGATGGAGGACGAGAGAGGGAGGGTAGGGGAGTGGATGGGTGTCGCCGTCCTTTTGTCTGCGAGTGCCAGCGAATACAACTCGACAGCAGGCAGTTTAGGGAGCGCAGAACGGCCTCCTCCTCCGCTTCCTCTTTGGGAAACGAGAAATTGGCGATTTTCGAATTTCAGCAGCCGCAACGGGCAGACGGACGAGCTGGACTGGAGCGCTTGATTGGCCCAGACTCTGATCAGCATCTGACACAGGGACCATAAGATGAGATCCGGTATATTATGTGTTTAGTACTCATCAACAGCTAGTCTGATGCCTATTTGCTCAAGGCCCACGGTCACAGGCAATCATCAGTTCGGAGACAATATGGAAGCAAACATCCGAGCTGTCGGAAAAGAGCAGGCAAAAGTAGGGAGTACGTAGCCAAGAGGCATACGAGGGAAGATCGTTCGCATCTTCGCATCGTCGAACGCACACAATGTCACATCCAGTCGTATCATCGGCGGCCATTGATCGCGAACTGCTGCAAGCTTGCAACTGTTTGTGAATCGTGTCTATCATCAACCTGCCATGGCCTATGGCTATGAGTCATGAGTCATGAGTCATGAGTCATGAGTCATAAGTCATGACGGCCCGCCTCGTATCCTGTCAAAAATTTATGGCCAAGGACTTGAAACTTGAAAGCGGACATTGCATGGCGGTCAATTTGAGACGCTATGATGAATACTATTCCAAGATATTCACAAGCTCAATGAACACGGCCTACGTGTCTCCCACACTCATGCTCTCTCTACATAAACTTGCCATGAGTATGATCAAGTAGTGAATCTATTTCAAGGTTGACGGAGCGCAACGGCATTTCCGACGACAATATGAGACGACTTCACCTCGTCGACTTGGCTGCGTGCTTACAACCAAAACGCGAAAATTGAGATTGCGCGCTCGCCTCTGCACCTGCATGCATAGATGAACGCAGCTCCGTGCAGCCACGGTGCAGGACTCCGTGCATGCTCGAATCCACAACCTTAACGCTAATGTTCACCCTCAAACGTTTGTTTCCATTAATTAAGAACAAGAGAAAAGAGATCAGACCATCTCAAACTGGCCTCTCGCCATCAGTGATTGATGCTGAGCCTTCAAACTTCAGTATCGCAAGTTCCTCAAGTACGAGCATTGTTACCATTATGCCATCCCAAGAGGCGTGCTTGGTAAATCACGCCTTGGTGAGTCGCTGGAAGCAATGCACATGAAGTCTGCCGTCCGTGAGCTTCCCGCTGTCAAGTGTATCATGTCTCCAAGCGCGGCCCATACAATTTGAAACTTGTGACACGCTGTGAAGATAAGCTACCGTGAAGCGACGCACAGAGCCTATGCTGTTACATCCGCAGATATGTATCAATACTTGTACCGTTGCTCCCCATACTGCCAGCATCCAGCGCCATGGTCCAGTGTCGTAGACGTGGTAATCATGAGCCGCTCAAGCGTGTCTATTTCGTTTTGACTCCTTACATTCGTGCGGCGAGTCGTGCCACGTCGCTGGTCTTTGCTGCACATGTGAAGGCTAAAGTAAATGAGACCTCAATCTGAGAAGACCTCTCTCCGCACTGCTAGTAGTCTGCTTGTCAATCTGCGAGCTCGTCTGCTCCTTAGGCGACAAGTTTCATGTACGGACAGAGTCAATGCACTTGTCTCATCTGCATCAGACGCCGGTAAGCTGAGCTCGATGGTCCGTCGTCGCAAAGCCAGTCCAAGCAAGGCAAAGCAGTCGTGCTACAGCCTTCAGCTACTTCCACAAGTTCCCCAGTCCGCATATTCGTCGGAGAGCGACATGCATGTGGTACGGATCAGCCGTTCATACAAGTCGCGTCCATGTTTCAGAACGCGTCCAACGTTCATGCATTCACCCAAACACGCGCGCCTGGCCCAAAGTTATGGGAATTTTTCAACAGAAGAAAAAAATCCGAGCCTTAAACATTGCAAGCAGACCATTCGCCAAGTTTCAAGACTCCGCTTCAATGACCACCGCGGTGGCCAATGGCCTGATCTTTTTTTGGCATGGAACGGATGACGGCGTTGCCAAGCCTCCGGCGTCATCCTAGCGGCACTCGTTCTGAAACTTCTGATACCCTGGCTGTGCCCAGTATTTGAACGTGTAAGTCGAAGTGAGAGCTTCGTCAAGAAGCCTTGAGTGGAGTCGCTGCTGTGAACCGTGGGCCGTGGCAGTATTCGTCCTTGTTGTATCGCATTCCTCTCTAAATTTAGATCATCGCCGCAGATCTCAATCTGGTAATCCGGTTGCCGGAAAGGGACAGACGGGCGAGAAGTGGAAGTCCAAATTCGTGATCGCCCCATTCTCACGGTCGACATAGTCAGCCTTGGGAATCCAAGACGGCAGCAGATCTGCAGAGTAGACTCGGTAGTCGGTACGAGACTGTATCATACAGAGTCTTCGACTATCGCTGAATCGACGCTGATGACATTGCAAGAGAGTCCGAAGAGGTCTTGCAATACCATTGCATCATTCGCAGGGCGACGTGCATAAGCAACCTCTTAACGAGCGAGAGAAGCTCTGTGGCTATTCATGGGCCATACGAGGTCCAGTCATACATCAAACACCTTCCTTAATATTCTGCTCTCTGGCCAAGTATCCATTTGACGCTATTTTGCTCGTGTTATCCATGAACTTGAGGTTGTACATCAGATAGCAAGCAAAGCATCTAAAATCACGCTACGGGCTACGGGCTAGAACAATGAAAAAAGAAGCCAAAGATCTCCTTACTTTGACGGCATCTGCAAATGATCCAGCCAATGCCGCATAACAACCTTGCCTTCCTCAACTCTCGGTGTATCCTTCATCCGACAAATAATCGCAGCATGTGTGTGCTGAGTCTTGTGAATATGCACTTGATACTTCTCCCACTCCATCTTTGACAAACTCCCAATGATATCTCGTTGTGTCTGTGTCAGTGCAAGGGGCGCGACCCAATCCATGCCGCTCTCGTCGTTTCTCGCAGGAACGGTAGATGGTTCCTCTTCAGGAGCATTGTCAAGGACTTCCTCCACGATATTCTGTGCGACACCAGCAAGGAGACGTGTACGTCCTTCGGTATGACTGCCTTCGCTTCCCTGACGATGCAATGTAATGCGGTTCTGTGACTTGAATGTCAACACCACGGCATTCACCATGAATATTGTAATCATGAGTGGGAACAGCGTGAAGAGCGTTACGCGCAATACATAATCTCGTGGACCGAGTCCCGCTGACTGATCTTTTTCATTGAACGGACGTTGCACTTTACCGAGTGGTTGTACAGGATCTCCTGGATCGAGCATGATATTGTCGTACGCTTCATCATGCTGTAATTGTACCTTCCCCAAATCTCTGTATGGATCGCGCTCTGAAAATGCAGCAGTCCAGTATGGTACGGATCGATCGAATTGGATATTGGCATAGGCTTGGCGTTGCCGGAATCGTTTGAGACCCTTGTGGAAGACGGACCGTTCATCTGCCATGACTCGTAGTAAAGGTAATTGAGTGTCTTCATCTGTATAGTAGTCGTCTGAGAGGAAGAGATGCGCGCCTGTCGTGCTCAGCGCGCGAGGACCAAACGTCATGGCCATCCAGCTGAAAAAGCCCTTCTCAGTCGGTGAACAACCAACATGCGGTGTAGCAAACGTCGTGAAAGACACAGGCGTCACTTCTTCAAAGACCCCACGATCTTGCAAGACACCAATTGCATAACGCGCCGCAAGACCACCGAGTGAGTAGCCAATGATGGAGATGTAGCGGATTTTGGACTTCTGCAGGGTACTGCTACTACTTGCGCTCACAAGCGTTTCTTCTTCCTCTGCATCGGCTGCTTTGATAAAATCCATGATTTCAGTAGCGATGCGTTCGCCGCATGTATCGACGCCGTCGTAGGTGCGGTTCCCCTCATTGACGTCAGAGACGAGGATGCGACATGCTGGGTGTCGCTCTTGGAGCGATTCTTTGATGCACCACAGATGGCCAGGTTTACCCCATAGCCCGTGAACAAGAACGAAGAGGTGGTCGCTCATGCCCGGATAGGAGGGTGGTGTGGTATAGAAGAAGATCACGCAAGTGGCAAGCGAAGGGTGGTCGGCTTGTTTCATTCAACTTTGCCGACAGGACCCTGAACAGATGAACATTATACAGAAGGAAAAGAGGCAGAAGTCATCATAGCTACCGATCTATGGCAAACGGAATTCAACAAGCAGCATTGAAACAGCCCAATTTGAAGAGCAAAAGAGGCAAGCTTACAGCTCAACGCACGACGACTCGCACAAGTCCACATCACTCGAAGCCACACTTATTGCAGTCGAACGCGCAGCATCCGACTTCCAGGCCTCTACTTGCATACCACCACGCACGATCCCCACGCGGTAGTTATCGAGCAAGTTGCGCGCAATGCGAGAATGTGCATAGACACCACCGTAAAACATGGCCGTTGCATCTTTGCCAATGGCAGATTGAAGGATCTTTCGACCACCAGGGTGTTTATCGATCCAATGTGTCACATCATGCACAATGCCACTGATGAGTACCAAGTTGCGTTCCTTTGCACTTGCAATGAAATCATCCATTTCAATCACCGGCAAATCATCCACCTGTGGGCCCCAAGCAATCTTCTCATTCCACTCATCCAAACGCTTCTGTGCAGTTTGAATCATTCCCTTTTGAATCTCATTATCGCTGAATGTCACAAGTCCCGTTGCAAGACCCAATGCTTTGTATGCGCGAATCGCCCATTTCGTTGGATCGTATTGGTACCATTTAACGGCATTGCGGTAGTCTGTTGGATAGGCATGATGGAAATTGTGGTACCCTTCACCCAATGACACAAGTGCCGTGACGACGCTATCGCGAGCTGAATGATCATCATACGGGCGATCTCCAAGGTAGTGAGCGAGTGAATTGACGCTGAAGGTAGCATGATGCACAAAAACAAGTCGAACAAGAGATGCATAGACCAATCCACCACGCCAATCACCCCAGCCGAGTCCAGCAACGAGTGTTGGGAAGAGAAGTGCACAGATGGGAGAGAACCAGTCGTAGTTTTTATCTTGCCAGGCGAGCAATGGGTCGTTTGTGAGGTCAGAGATATCGACGTGTCCAGTTGGCTTGTCGGGTTCAATGACGAGGAGCCAGCCGATATGGCTCCAAAGGAGACCACGGTGGACAGAATACGGGTCTTTATTGGTATCGGTGTAACGATGGTGGAGACGGTGATCCGTGACCCAAAAGATGACACTGCCCTGGATAGCAGCAGTTGAGCAGCACATGAGGAAGACTTGAAGTGCGCGTGACGCGACATAGGTGCGATGACACCAGAGCCGATGGTGACCAGCAGTGATACCCAATCCAGTCAGGAAGTAGGCGCAAATTGCCCAAATGGCGGTCTTGACAGTCAATGGGGTTGTCCAGGCACCTAGCAAGGCAAGTACGGGGACCAGCAGGATGACAGGGACGTGTCGCCAGTTGATGTTGTAATGTGTCTTGAATGGATCAAAGTGCGTGAGTTGTTCCTGTTGCTGTGAGGTGTGTCCCAGGACTGTATCGGTGAAGGACTTGTCATTGAATTTTGAAGGCATCTCTGAAGGGACTTGCATGCAAATAGAGGCTGCGTCGCTGTTGCTGCTGCTAGTAGTGCTGCTGATTCTTGATGCGTAAAGTGTCTTGATGGGGTCTTCGTCTTGTCGCCAGGGAGAAGGCGGCGGTGTCTGTGCTTTGTGCATCTCTTTCTTGCTGGCAAATAGTCAGAGAAGGCGATGATTGTGAATGTCTCCTGGTGCGTTGCGAGCGGAGGGACTTTGTTTGTCGCTTCGGTGGTGGGAGCGCGTGTTGCAGCGTGTCGTGCCTGGTCCCCTGAATCTCTGGATGCACAAATGAGGTGAGACAGATGAAGTCGCAGGAGGATGCAGTATGCAGAGTAGAGAGAGAGAGAGAGGGGGGGAGAGAGAAAGAAAGAGAGAGAAAGAGCGACCAGGTCAGCTGTAAGTGTGTATGAGAGAAAGAGAAGCAGGAGGACATGCCCGCTTCTTTCCATACAAGATGTCAAAGGGAGCAGCGCACGGTTGCCCCATTGCAGGCCGAGCCCTCGCGTGAGTTGGCGGCCGGGTGCGAGCGAGAGGGAAGGCGAAAGGGAAGGCCTGGAGCTGTGGGCCGTGTTTAGCTGGGCCAGGCTGCCTTTTTTCCTTTACCTGCGCTTTGTAGTCTGATGATGTCTGCCTGAGCCCCATTCTCGCCATTCAGCGCATAAATCGAACTCCTACCGCGGACTCGCTGACTGTGCCCTGACCCAAATTCCCTGCTGATCCCACTACAGCTGTACGAGCACGCTGCACTGCCCCAGCAAGTCGCAGCAACACCGTGACCTGTCCTCGTCTCATCACTGCGCACGCCTTACATACACAGGCTGCACTGCATAGATCTATTTGATATTCATACATCATAGAATATCATACAATACATCCAAGCAATCACACTCTCTCTGCATACGCAGCAGGAAACAACCCGCTCTGGCCATCCGCACACATACCCGTCGCCCATCCATCACCACCATCTTCAGCAGTCACAACCACAATCTCACCAGGCACGAGTGAGATCTCCTCACCAGACGCAGCTGTATACGCATACAACGCTCGCACACGACGACCAGCAGGCATAGATTTCTTGGCAGCCGTTCGTTTCGGTGCAACAGCAGGACCTTGTCGTTTTGTAAGGGACGAGGCAACAGACCCTGAACTAGGCACACGCGCCAAATTCGGCCCCGTCTGCGCCGCTGAAACTGCTGCTAGCTTGGGTGTCGCATCCTCGACATACGCAGCAGGTACCAAACCAACGAGACCTCCTCCAGTCTTGATCTGTATCCATCCAGCGCCATCGTCGCCTTGCAATACAGTGACCGTATCACCAGCCTTGATGGACACTTCGCCAGACCCAGCAGCATCGTAAGCGTACAGCACACGCGTGCTATGGCTGTGTGCACTCCCATTTGCAAATCCAGCAGCTGGCACCGGTGCGCGATTTGCTCGAGCTGTAGCAACAGCAGGTCGTGTCGTACTGCGCAAACTAGCACCATCGCTAGATTCCTCATCACTCGTCTCAGCAGGCGTTCCCTTGCCAGTACCATACACTGAATCTGCCGTATTGGTGCGTTGTAAGCCATCACTGCCCTTCTTCTCCCCCTTCACACCTGTACAATTCGCAGGCACCTTCATTTGACAGGCCTTGTGGCAATTATACGCACAAGCCTTGCAGTGATAGCCTTTCCTGGACATACCCCAAATGGTCGAACTGCAATAATCGCAATGCGTAGGAATGGTGAATGAAGCACTTTTGAATGCATGCGGCTGCATACCTCGATCAATATCGCCCACCACCTGTACAATCGTCCCAATTTCAGCTTCAAGAATATTCCTGCGTGTATCAAGCGATGCGACGTCCATTTTAGATTGCAACAAGTTATGCAAGACTGTTTCGACACCTTGTTTTGCTGGATCAGTCAAGTGCTGTTGCTTCAGTCGTGTCAATCCGTCAATCTCGCGCTTCTTGTTCGAGACGGTTGTTTTGAGCTCCGTCAGTTCACCTCGTGACCGTGCTAGTTTATTTTGCAAGAAGATCTTGGCCGACTCATCCGTCACGAGATCCGGTGTATCATGCCAAATGGGACACGCCTCAAAGCCAAATGCTGCGGGTTCTTGAAAAGGCGCACTATTGTGCTGTACAAACATGTTGGTATCTAGCTTTGGATCATTCTGACCAATTGCATCCACAGACCGCTGTAAATGTCCACCTTGTCGAATCAAGCAAGACTGCTCCACCTGACTGGCGCGTTGCCAAAGCGCATTGAGGCGTTGCACGCGTACTTCATTCATATTTTGCAGCATGTTGAGCAAATCTGGTGTATCTTCATGGTAGTACTTTGCTTTATGTGCATTTGCTGCGTTGATGGCGATGATGTAGGTGTTTTTCAGGTTACTCATATCGGCCATGGTTCCAGTCAACTGCTTCGAGGCCTTTGCACTACCATGCTTGGCGCGCTCTTTCTCAACAACCGCACAGCCGTCGTAGTACTTTTTCTGAACTTGCTTGACGTTGCTGGATGTCTTGTCGCGTTCCTCCAACAACTTGCCATGAAAGCTCTCGACTCGTTTTTGGAAATCCTCCCACTTGAAATGCATCGCTTTGATGGGTTCAGCAACTTGCATCGTGAATTCAGAACTGAGTGTCACGCGTTCGTCACCCAGTTGTCGCGCATCTTCGAGTATGCGTGACCAGGTCGTCAATGATGCATTTTCAAGAGAACCCGGTGTCATTGCCGGGGCATCACCTACACTCAACGAGGCAGACTTCTTGACTCTCTTCTCCTCTATCCATTAGCCAAACAATCTTGACCATAGGCACAAGAAAACCCACGATACTTCTTGGACAACTGTTGCAATTTCGAACCATACTCCTTCTCCAACGTCGCGCGTTCACGGTAGTACTCTTGAATCTCTTCAAGCCATTTTATACCGTGATGCGCCCAGTTGTCACTTTGCTTATAGCCGTCTTTACAGGCTTCTCCAATCGTGGCCATGTTGCCCGCAAGCCCTGCGTCTGATGCGCACTTTTCAGGCTTGTCGATGATGAGTTGTCCAGGAAGGCGGGATGCGGATGATGTAGCAGTCACTTATACACAAGAAGAAGTCATCGTCTGATTTACGATCAAACATCCATTCTATACCCTATGCTTGTCTCGATGATCATTGCAGCTGATGGTTGTAGATTTGCAGTCTTCGAATACCCTGATTCATTCGCAAAAGTTAGTCATAATCCTGTACCTCACTCTAGTACTCTAACAGACATGTATGCAAATAAGCAGCTGCCAACGGCTGTCATTGAGACAACGACTGCGAGCTCCCTGAGACGAAAGACGCCGACCGTCTGATTGATTGATTGTGAAAGCCGTTCAACCTTACCAAGAAAGCTTTACGGTCAACGCGACACTAGCTCTCACTGCGGAAAGCCGAGTCATCCGCACGCCGTAACAAACAATAGCTGGGATAGTGCGCAAGACTGCCGTCGATGCTTGGAGTTGATGTGAAACGTCAACGGCCTAGGCACAAGTGTGCGAGTGGATTTATGAGTAGGGACTCGAGAGCGAGCTCCGGAGGCGGTCAAGACCTGGAAAGGCAATGCATTGCCCTTTCGGCTCATGGCATCATCGGTCGCACAGATCAGTGACTCCCTTGAGCTCCATCCTTCGCATTTCACCGGCTTGTCTTGTTCTTTGGACCAGTATTTGCAGAGGACTCGGGCCGAATGCACAAACACAATCAGCAGTATTTGGTCGACTTGATTTACTATGATGTCGAGTCCAAAGACGAACAAACGGCGTGGTCAGCTATCAACATCAGACTCTTTTTGACCATCTTGAGCAGCTGTATGCTCTTTAGATTTGCAACGGAAAGGATTTGAGCTAGCTTGCAATTGTCTCAAATGCGCGAATTGTCTGGCTCGAGCTGAGACAACCGCCTGTTGGCAGCTGCAGATGCAATCAATTGCAGCTGCAATGCTTTCTATTAGAACTGTTATTTGCTATCTCGCTCGCGTATCTCGCTCGCGAAGAATATTTCGCAAATATGGCAAACAATGCATGGGAAGCGGATTCTATAACAAGCGCTGCGCTGACCGCCTGGCAGCTGTGGACTTCAATCGACATCGTATCCCTTCGAACTCTTTCCAACCAGGGTGAATCAAATCATGCTTGTTCAGAGTGCGATTTGGACTCTCAAGCTCTTGGCTTGGAGTATGTGCCTGCTGACACGGGTTGATGCCTTATCAAATACAACTGCAGCTAGTACACTCCAATTGGAGACGTGTCAAGCGTATTGGCTGCAACTCAAACCAAAAGCTTTCGTCGCTGGCTTCCCATTGAGATCAGCTTGTCGATATGATTTGAAGAGCAGATTTGATCCTAACAATCAAGACACTTATGCAACGCATACTTGGGGGAAGTTTCCTCGGCGTTACGATACCCCCAAGGATGACAGAAGGCCACTGGAGGGTCTCGATCCAGCCTATACAGGTTGCTATCTTATTGAAGAGGACGCACGCTGCCCCCACGGCGAAGCCAAGAATGAGAACTACTTCCAGCTGAGCGCACCTCCCGGGCATAACTCCAAGCAAAAGTATGGGCTCTTTTGCATGTATATTAAAAACTTGTTGCTGAAGCCGGAATTGCCTCCGAACAATGCCTTTCCAGGATGGACAGTGGACTGGGAAGATCAGAACGACAAACACCATCAATGCAAGCTGAAATACACATATACGCCCCCAACAAATGCCGCCTGGCTTACGTTCCATCCGCTTGGTGACAAGGCTGTTCACGGAGATTTTTGTCCCTATCAGCTGCAGACTGCTAGACTTGATTCAAATGGCGCACCTGCACGGAGCTCGAATGCACTGAGCGGCACCAATAGCGTGTGGTACTGCCGATTCATTCTTGCGGACCCCAGATGCAAGCAAAATCAATGGAGACACGACAATTTCTTTCAGGTGCATGGCCCCCGAGAGAACATTTGGTTCGGCATATTCTGTCCTCTCAAAGGTGACTCCCGTCTACCCCCACCGGAAGCGCACGCGCAGCTTCGAATCCCTGGAGTCCGTCGTCCAACGTGGCGTTACGATGTGAGCAGTGCTTCATGGTTCCATACTGCTGTAAACCATTGACAAGTAGTCACTGCTAGTGACATGCCCGTGAACGGGTAAACGTCACGATTGGCTTACCGCTGGCGTAGTAACATTCATTAACTCGAAAACATCTTGCTAGCTTTCGTGAACCTGAGCTCATCTACATTATGATCAATCCTTCCAAGCCTTCACTTGCGCGAGTGATCCATTGACTGAATGGAACCTGCAACCGCATTGGACGAGATATCGCTCCTTGCGAGCCGTTGGTATTTCAACAGATCGCTATCTGCCAAGCCGGCGATCTAGCATATAAATATCACGTTTGTTGAGAAGACAATTGAAGGATACATCTGGAGAGAGCAGCTTTTGCAAGCTTCGGCACAGACACCCATCCTGAGAGGTAAGCTGGTTCACAGCCCATGACTGCTCTCAATGTGAACTCAAGATTAGTCAAGACAAAGCTGCAGGAGGCCTTCGGGCCACGCGACGAGAGACCGGAGATGAGATGTTTGTTCTACATGCGGTCTAGTCATCGCTGGGATATGTAAAGCGGTCTTTCCCTGCAATGACCTGTGTCATTCTTTTCTAGCTTCTTGGTGACCGTCACCTACCAGTCTTGAACCGGTAGACGCTACAGCTTCGTGTCATCGACAGTAGGCTGAGGGTTGAGCTCTCTTCCTCTCTGGAGTCAGGGGTCGACCGCGAAAAATAAAAAATTGGCGCGCAAGGAGACAAAGACGCGACAGAAGAGAAGCAGCCAGCAGCAGACATCCGCACTGACCGCCTGCCAGTCTCTATTTCCTCTGCGCACCCTCACAGGCCTCGTCTGTCATTCTCTACTCAACACGCAGCGCAGGTGCATCTTCGAACACCCATCTTCACCTGACTTTTCAACAACAACCCCTGTCGGGTTGATTTTTTCCCATACGCCGCGCTTGCAACATCGACGATGGACGCGTCGCGCATCTCTCAGGTCCTGCCGGCACTCAAGTGCTCTAAGTGTGGTGCGGCGATGCGCCTGGACGCAGTGGGTGACCATATCTGCGAGACTCTACCCAGATCTCGCATGCCAGCGATTATCGAAATGTCGCCAGCACAGCAAAGCAGGCCTCCGGGCAGACCGGATACGGCATCGAATCGACACTATCATGAAGGTCATGCATGGCCTTCGCAACTGCAGGGACGATCAAGAGAACAACTGCCGAAGCATGTCGAGGCCGACGCAGTCCTTGGCCGACTCAATACGCTCTCGCGACCACTTAATCAGCAACGACTTGCCGGTCCTCCCAAAGCAGCACGTGCTGGACCTGTCCAGATGCGTGATCCACGCATGACTGTTATGCCGCTGCGTGCTCATCCTCACTACGAGCATCGCGAGGACGATGTGCGCTCTGTGGCCTCGCGCGGTTCAAATCGATCGCAGGGCAGCCAACATAGTGGTGGTAGCGCGGGAAGGCTGCGTATCTCTGAACCGTTGGACGATGCGCTGGCAAGTATGGACTCTGGGCCCTTTGGTATCGCTGGTGTGGCCTCGCGTCTGGACCCCACGGTCTTTGTTGCCCCTGAGTATGCCAACCAGACGAAGAAGCCAAGTCAACGTAGCCATCAGGACGAATGGCAGGATCAAGGCGCACGCAACCCCCCTGCAAGACAGTACATGTCGGCTTCCTCGCAGGACTATGCGTATGAGCAACGCCTCCCATCGCGACCCTCCACAGCTGGAAGCCAACATTCCGGACATGGTCTACAGCTCGATCGCACACAAATGCACTTTCAATATGACCAAGAAGAACGTCCACGTACAGCGACGCGACAAGTCAATCCCCCTCGACAACCTCAACAACGAGATCCTTATGCGCGGTATGGGCCAGATTCTGTGCCTGCTCCTTCACGATTGCAACTCGCACCCCTGGCGAGCGTTCGTCCACCAGCTTCGCAAGAACAGCGACACATACGTCAGGATACCTCTTCTTCCCTTGGTACCGTCATGACGAATCGCTCTGGTGTGAGTGTGCGCTCCAGTATCAGCTCTGCTACGCCAGAAACCGTGAATGCGGTACTACCGCCTACTGTTGCAGCAGAACAATACATTGCACCTATTTTGTCGAAGGACAAGGCGCCGCGCACCCAAAACCACGCACAAGCAGCAACGCTTCCACGCAGCGGTACGACTGAGAGTTTCGATCGTTTACTGGCGGATATAGGCGCCTCGATTGATGAGTTGCAGCCGCCACGGGGAATGAAGGATCCACAAGATGTCGGCGGCTCACCCTCGAGTCATTACTCTCCCGTCCCTGCTGCAGTTGATGCTGTGCGATCTACGCCAAGAGTTGTATGGTCTGCCCAAAGAGCGCCCGCTTCCATGCAAGATGGACATGATCGTCAAGGAGAGAACATGCCAGTACCACGCATGCTGGGATCGCCTGCAAGTTTGCGATCCAAAGAAACAATGAAGAGTCAAACCTCCTCTGAAGACTCTTTTCAACAGCAAACGGCACCGAAGCCCACGACTCAACCAACTCCCAAAGCTACCGCAACCTCAGTCGCTTGCCGGGCATGCAAACAATACATCAAGCAAGGCCAAAAGTCAGTCTCCAGTAAAGATGGCAAACTCACCGGTAAATACCACAAAGATTGTTTCCGCTGCACCACTTGCTTCTGTCTCTTTCCAGCGGGTGACTTCTACGTATTTGACGACCGGCCATATTGTGGTCAGCACTATCACGCTGCAAATGGGTCATTATGCGATGTCTGTGGCACAGGTGTCGAAGGTGCCTGTGTTGCTGATGGAACCAGACGATGGCATGCAACATGTTTTGAGCGAAAACAGCGAAAGACGCAAGGTCGTCAAGGCACTCAACAGACGAGCACATCGAAAACTGCGTTGCCCGCCGGCGTGGCAGTCCTGGCTGGCGGGAGGCATGGCTCTTATGATCATTTCTGATGATCAATTCCGCATGGCTTACTTAGTCTCTAGATGAATACGCTCGAGAGCTGCTAGCTAGTTTTACAGTCCCTGGTGGACTTTCAATTGCCTGGTGTTCATAAGCAAGGCGTGAAACGTTACCCATCTCGGAATGAGCCAATGTAGACATACTAAATCGCAGGTCATCTGCTCTTTTCTAACCACTCTTTCGTTGTATCAACTTATCTGCTGGTGCGAACTCTCGAAAACATCATCGTCTTGCTCAGGAACCGAAATTTGTGGGTTCATCTGAAACACTGGGGTGCGAGACGCGGAAAAACAAAAAAATGGACTGGACGAGGATTGAACTCGCGACCTCATGCATGCAAAGCATGCGATACTACCACTGATCTACCAGCCCATTATAATATCAGGACGACAGAATAATATATAATTGCAACTATAGTATTTTCAGCCTAACCCTGACTTGTCTCAAACCTAAACACATAGAAAAAGCTTACCTTGAAAGCCACACCTCATAAGACTGGGGTATCATAGTCATGGAAAGCGCTCAGTCTTGATCTACAAGCATTTGAAACCATTCTCAGGTCCCGAAAACCCCTCATCCTATCCGAACATTGCGCAAACCATCTTGGACGTCAATCGCCCTGACGCATGCCTCCCGAGGGCCTCTCAAATCATCTCCGACGAAGCGCTCATGCGAGCCTCTACCGTTCCAATACCCGCTCTTGAAGGATATCTACATTTTTCAACAGGGCCCCAACATGATCCTTAGCTCCGGCACGGCGCGACGTTGATCGACGTCATTGCAAGTGACATTGATCACGACGAGGCCAAGTTCTTGGTTCGCCGTTTTTACAATACCTGCTCTGGATTAATGATCCAGTGCACAATTCCACATTTCTCGTCAGCAGGCCTCGCGGGCCCGCGGAGAACACTCCGCCATACGGTCTTAGACTGTCAGGCAGTGTCAGCACGACTCAGCAAAGTTAGCACTGCCAATCGGCCAGCTTGCCCGGCGCTCCCGTCTTCAGTGACAATCCTCGCAGCGACATCTGCAGCTGTTATTGCCAGGTCACAGACCCTGTCTGCCACAGCTTCTGTCGTGGATGATGAAGGCTTTCTGTTGTGATTCGCCATATATCGCACTCGTGACGGCCAGCAAGTCCGAATGCGCGAGCTCAGGCCCCTAGCGTCCGTGCTGCTATGGTGTCATCCTCAAAGGTGTACAAGACCAGCTCAGCTGCATTTTGCAAGAATTTAGCAATGTCCAGCGACAAGGTCCACCTCAGAGTCGAGAGGCTAGGACATGGCTGACGACAAACCTGACAGCCATAAATACAGACACGAACAGAGAAGATTTCTGAAGGCGTTCGCGAGAACCTCAACTGATTTCCTCACGGTAGTGCGCGTCGCCAAAAGTAGCGACCACCTTCTTGCGATTCCCCTCCCTCAGCGAGGAAAGAAAGCAGAAAGGAGAACTTCCTTCTAGGATGGATCAGACCAGGGCGGCACCAACGTGGTGATTGACCATGGTGCCATATGGGCTCAGTGTTTCCTGCAGCTCCTCGAGGCCTCCTGGCGAGAAGTATGGAATGGTGCGTTGGATCATTGATCCAGAGGAAGTGTTGTAGAGACGGCGAACCGGAAAGTTGGCCTTGTCGAGATTGACGCCATTGGCAATGACATCGGACAGGTCCACGCCGCGCTTGAACTGGAGGACCCTGTTAGGACCCTGTTGGAAAATACTGGAAAATGTAAACATCCTCAAAAGCGGACTGGACGGTGAAGGCTCGCATGAGCGCTTCGTCGGAAATGATGTGAGGGGCCTTCAGAAGGCACGCATTAGCATCAGGGCGATTGACGCCGAAGATGGTCTGTGCGATATCTGCATAGGACGACGATTTGTCGGGACCCTTAGGAAGGTTCAAGATGCTGGTAGATAGTGACTGAGCCCTTTCCACGACCATAGTACCTAAATTTTATGATGTGTAATGCCTGCATCTGGTTGGCGCCGTTTACATTGGTTGATTTTTCGACCATGGTAGAAGAATAATCATGTGGCAATGCACTTCATTTCGAAATCGCGGACTCAAAGCTATTCGTAATTTGATAGCTTTGAATGCAGATATATCAAGAAAAAGGGCCCAAGCTTCATTTTCTCCCTTTTCTCCTTTTTATTGCCACATTGTTGGGCATTTGTATGACTATACACATCAAGGAAAGCGTTTCGTTCGATCAGCGGAGAGTCTCCACAGGCACTACAGTGTTGAACCCTGGACGAATATATGCTAGGCCTACACAGTAGGTTCTGGCACGCACAGCACCCTGTACAGCAACTTTGCGGCAGTGTCGCATGGTCCCATTGACTGAATTGTTTGAGACTTACCTCTCAATCATCGTTTATGTGCCTGCATGTCTATCTCTATAGTTCTGAAGCAAGAATGACAGCACGATGCTTGACAAGATCCTCTAAAATCGATAGACTAGAAAGCAACAGCGCTTGCCTCCTGAAATGATGTTCGTATCACGAATCTTGGTAGGCTGCACAATTGTGATGCTGAAAGGGGCGTCATTCTGCGTCACAATCTGAGCTTGTCCGGTCGCCATCTGAGAAAGTCTCACGCAATGCCAAAACAGGGATGTCTTGCGTTGCATCACCTCGGTGCGTCTGACTGCTTCAAGTTTCAAGTTCTAGTACATCTTGCTTTTGAGCGTGTTTCTCGCTCGCAGCGATCAGTCGGCGTCGCTTGAGATGGAACCGCTCTTTATCAAGCTGCCATCTGCCATGAAGACAGTCCAGCTCGCGGCCAGAAAGGCCGCTATCGAGACCAAGAAATCATTCTTGCTAAGCATCAGTAATCATAGTCCCGCGTCGGCTCATCTTTGGCAGCTAGCGCGCTTCTTCCCAATTCCTTAGCTGTTTGCGACTCTAGGATGTGACCAGTACAGCTTTTATGATGGAGCACGCTGCGGTCGTAGACGTGTCTAGGCATGATGGTTGGTCTCCGGGTATGGACCGACTACCTTCATCAGTTCGGCGGCGCCATGCGTTTAGACCAGTTGAGAAAGCTCCTTGTTGGGTGATGAAACCTGGCAAGACTCATATCACTTGAGCTGTTGGCAAAGCACAGTAATCAACCAACGTTTGTCGTTTCACGATAGCCATATAACGAGATGGTCGTCCGCACCCGAACCGTCTTTTATCTGTATCACAAAATGCAAGCAGTCCTTCTCTTTGCTCTGCTTGGGTTGGTTCATGCAGCTCCTCTTGGTGAGACTGCTAAGGATGATGCCATTACTGGGCACATCAAGAAGATTGACACTGATCTTGTGGCTCTGAATGGGTTATTGGACCAGTACACTGGAGGACTCGTTGCTGCGTTGCCCATCAAGGCTTCCGCAGAAACAGTTGAAACATCCATGAAAGCGGCTGTCACAGATATCAAGAAGGAACCGACTCCGCTACCGGATGCTGGATTACAGACAATGCTGGATGCCATTAAGATACTGAATGGTAATGTCAAGACCACAATGACGGCGTTGGGTGCGAAAGCTGAGAAGTTTGGCGCTGCAAAGCCGATTGTCCAGAAGATCTTGATGCGTATGGCGGATGTAGAGAAGGAGATGGGTGATTCTTTGGTTGCGCATGCGTCGCCGGCGATGCAAGCAGCTGCCAAGGAAGAAGACCAGAAGCTTCGAGATTACTTCAATGTTGCACTCACGAAATACAACTCGTAGTAAATGCCACTGCTTCACAGTGATAGCGCATGGCGGCTGCCGTTGCCCCGTCGAGGTTTGTATTTGTCGCCTTTGACATTGCCGTTGCCATTGCTCAACACATACTCGTGGCTTCCGCATCGAGCTCATTATACCACGCTGTGAAGACGTTTGTCAGTTTCAGACGGCTCGGGAACTGAGCTGTCGTAATGGTGAAGCATATGCCCAGCACCTGCAAGCATGGCTGGTGATTTTCACCATGTTTGTGGTTTCATCACGACTTGGCGTGTAAGTGAAGACACGCATCCAACGTATTTCGTCTCAGATCCTGTCGTACGTCAACGGCCATGTATAAGATGCCCATGCCCATGGCCACATCCACTCATTGAAATTCATCTTCTGCTGCATCATGGTCTTCAAGCTCTTCTTCTTTCTTGCATGCGCAGCAGCCTCGCCACTCATCAAGCGTGACAACAACAAAGTCGTTGAGCATCTCGACAACATTGGCACGTCCATCGACGCACTCAACACGGATCTCGCAGCATACTCTGGCAACCCGTTAAGCTTGGCAGCCATCAAACTCAAGACTTCTGCCAATAGTCTTGCGGACGTCATGGGCAAAGCTGTCTCAGATGTCAAGGCGGAACCCACACCCATGAGTGAAGCTGAAGCCGGTGAGCTGCTCAAAGCCGTCACTAGGCTCAAGCCTAAAGTCAAGACTATCACTGATACGGTCATGGGCAAGGATTTTGGTGCGATCAAGCCGATTGTGAAGAGCGAGATGACGAAGTTCAAGGATGTCGAGACAGAGTTAGAGAAGGAGCTGGTCAACCGCGTGCCTGCTGCATTACAGGGAGAAGCAAAGAATCAGGGAGAAGAGATGAAGGCAAGCTTCAGTGCTGCAATCACAAAGTTGTCGGCATAGTCGAGAGCATAATTAGGTAGCGTCTAGTCAATTCAGTCGATGAAGCCTGACCAGAATGAAGCAAACAAGATAGCTGAATAACAAGTGTAAGTGTCGTGTTTGGAGCAGAGTTCGAAGTTTGAATCCTGAACCCCGCGTATCCCGCCCTCAAATGTCAGCACGACGATCTGCAACCATCACAACCACGACTGTGACACTGAGACGCACAATGAGAGTAGCGCGGTAACAGCCTTAAGCATGGATCCGCATAGAGTTCCGATAGATTCTCTGCCGAGACGAATAGAGCCACCGAAACGTGGTCATCGTGGTCCCAAATCAAAGCACGGCTGTCGACAATGCAAGACGCGCCGCATTAAATGCTCCGAAGGTACGCTCTTATTGTATATCAGACGATGCTAACCATTGCAGAAAAGCCAGTTTGTTTGCAATGCTCAAAGAAGAGCATGACCTGTGAATATGGGCCGAATCAAGCGATCGCTGCAGCGACGACCTCCAAAGCTTCGACGCCTCGACCGCAAAGTGCGTCCGCAACCTCAGGCGCAAGTCCGTTATCTGCGCTGGGTAGATCGCCAGGAGAGCCTGCAGATGAAGAAACGATGTTGACAGAGGTCTTCTTTGCAACGACGACTCACCTGTTCTCCATATACACAGGACCTTGCAATCCCTTCATGAGACTGCGCAAGTATATACCGCATTCGCGAGCCCTGCATCTTGCAGCACAAGCCATGGCGGCTTTCACCATCTCTGGCAGTCAATCTAGCGATAAGGAAAGACACATGAATCGCGGGTTGGAGCTACAACGGCTTGCGTACCAAGAAATCACACGAGCCATGAGTGATCCGAACCAAGCACACTCGGATGCCACTTTTGCAGCAATTGTGCATATTGGTATGACTGAACCCTGGCATACGATGCGCAGTAGTGAAAGTGGTGTCATGCACCTCAAAACAAGCAAAGTACTGATTTGTCATCGTGCAGAGAGTGGGCGTTGTATGCCACCGAGGTTTCTGACAAACTTGTTGATATATTGGGACTTGTTGGTGAGTTTACATTCTGATACGACGCATGAAGGGTATACGACAGGTTTGCTGGCTGGTCCTGCAGCGGATGCAGAGGCAAGCGATTATATCGACCCGACACTCGGGTTGGCGTTTGACTTGTTTCCAGTAATCATTGAGATGGAGACATTCGTGCGGTATGTGCGACTCCACCCGTCCCCTGAATCGTTGCCTATGGCGCATACACTTCACCACCGGCTAGCGAGCTGGCGGCCGCAAGTGGATGGTGATCGGTTGATTCACTGTACGGGGGTATTTGAGACTGCTTCTCTACAGGATATCTTGTTTACGGCTGAAGCATATCGTCAGACCGCATTGCTATTGCTGTTCAGGATGGTGCCTGGTATGCTGGCTACTATGCAGTTACACGAATCAGCACTTGGCTTAATGGCAAGCCAAGTCATTCAGCTAATTCAAGCGATTCAAGCAACGAGTCCTGTATGTACGACACACCAGTGGGTGCTATTTATCGTGTCGCCTGATGTGATTAGTATGGTGGAGCGTGCGTTCGTGCGGGAGCGCATGTCTGGGTTGCTGGATAAGATTGGCATAGAAGGGATTCGGGATGTGATGCAGTACATGGAGGAAGTTTGGCGGAGCACGGATGCCGGGGTGGCGAGCAGGTTGTGGATGGAGGAGATATATCGTCGTCGCTTCTTCCCTTTGCTGGGATAGGCCCTGGATGGTCCTTCCTGGTGCTTCTCATCTCTTCTGCTCGCCCGAATCGAGCGTGAGTGTTGCTGGGTGTCCTGCCATCTGATGCGTTTATTTGCGCTTCCCCTTTCCCAAAGCGGAAATCGTTGCTGCCCCTTCTGCTGGATTCGAGATCTGGGCGTGTCTCAGTTTCAGATTTCAACAACCAGGCACAGCGGCGGTCATCGTGTAACCTGATGGAACGAAGGCCGGGATGGGGCCTGGGGAGGCAGGAACAGCAGCGGAGAGGCACAATCCACGCGCACAAGAACAGAACACCAGAGAGGCAGGCAGTCAGGCGGAAACCACGAGCACGGGCGCAACAGTCTGTGTAATACCACGTCTCGTTGCTATTACCACCTCCCCTCGCGCTCGTCTCTTCTCATTCTTACTCAAACTTCCTTCCACTCAACTCCTCCATCTTCCTCTCGTGCCCCGATAGACCGGCCTACTCGCTGCGCACCTCTATGGCAGACCGCATCAAGCGACTCCAGAAGGACGAACGGCGCCTGCCAAAAGTTCCGCAGACCATGGACGGCCCTCGGCGCATCTCTCAAGGTACCATCGGAGTTCGAAAACTCAGTGACTCTCGGCAGTCAAGCCTGACAGACCTCAACGCTGCAGCAAATCCTTTCCTCGACCTCGTTCCCTCCGGCGCTCAAGTCAAAGTCCTCACTTCCACCAACCATGCAACGGGCCGAGTGCAGCATTTGCGCAGAAAGAGCAAGACACCCATCCGCCACTTGCAGCATGTTGTTCCGCTTGTGCCTACCGGTGCTGCCCTCAAGCCGCGCAAGATGTCCATGGGCAAGGTCGTCTCCCATAAGCAGCATGCACGCGATTCCAAACGCGCTTCACAAGACGCAGTCGCAAACCACCGGCCATCCGTGGAGAATATTCAAGAAGAAGAGCATGTTGCTGTGGCTCCTCGAAAGTCTATCAGTATTGGTGCTACGCAAGTCAAGCTTGTTCCTAACATGCAGCCCAAAAAGTCACCACGCATGTCCTCTGCTGCTTCGGAAGCGTCTGGTACGTCCTATCAGTCTGGCAGATCCAACAGGTCGCATCGTTCTTCAGTCTCTCGCCGCTCTCGTGCCTCTGAAGTGGTGACACTGACAAAAGAAGAGTTGTCAGAACACCACCTCGTCCAGCCACGCAAGCTACGGCAATCCTTCGAATTGCGCCAACAAGGCCTCTCTGCTCCTGTCGTTGATTCTGCACCACCCCGACCAAAGCAGGCTATTGCACCACGCGCAGCACCAGCCCTTCGACCTGCCACGACACTCGCTGCATCGACGGCAGAATCGCAGCGTAGCAATCAGCTCACCGCCTCGCAACGCGCCCTTGCTCCACCGCTCCAACGTACACCATCTGGTCTGAGTTCAGGACCAATCTTGACAGCAGCTCCAGCAGCAGCAACTGCTCAGGCTGTTGCGAAGATTTCTCAAGCGAATTATCAGCCTAGTAGGACAGCACCGGCGCCACCATCCCCTGAATTACCACCAGTCGTGGCACCGCCCGAGTTGGCACCCATGACATGGACATCGGGGATGAGGCAGCCTAGTATTTCGCTGCCGATGGATCAAATGCCCATGCCACCAGCCTATTCTTCTGCGCCTACAACGAAGACTCCGGCTCCCATACAAACTGTAAGAAACTGCATTTGACGAATTTTACTAATAATCAGGCTGACAAGTCTGCCTCCCCTTCGCGACCGGCTCCGATTGTTGTACCTCGACACTCATTAACGACGCCGCCTCGTCTTGGTGGCATGCGCATACAGCAGTCTCCGCTATTCAGTCCCAAAGGAACACGTATGGAACCACGTCTTGCGGGGTACATGCCACGTCGGCCCTCTGGACCTATCGCACCTGTCAGAATGCTGCGTCAAGATTCACGAGCATCGCTGAGTGACGGATTTGTGCAGGAAGATGATGAACAGACGAAGACCAATATTGCCAATAGCAAGATTGAGTTGTACCTGGCATCCCTCAAAGACCGCAAGCCGAGTGTCAATCAGCTCGAAAACCTGCCAACGGCAAATGATGTGATTGCGCATCATAAACGGCAGCTCTCGTTCAAGATGTCTGAACAAGACTCGCGACATGCATGGACGACAGATGATGGTGGTGAGAGTGATGGCTCTTCCATTCCACAACAACAGCCTCCTCGCAAGTCTTCCCGTCGACCTTCTGTCAGCTCTCACACAACGTTGACATCCACTACCAAATCCATGGATGCAGAAAAGAGCTTCAAGCCAGAACGTGGGACTGTGCCATCAGGCATGGATGCAGATGAAGTGTTTCGTGGCGTCAAGGTTGGATGGCTCGTCGCCACCTACAACGACTACCTTGCTCACGTTGAAAAGCGCGAAGCTAAGAGAGCCGCGAAGCAAGCAAAACAAAAGACTGCTTCTGCGCCTGCCAGATCGCTTCAGCTGCCAGAACTCGACTTGTCGTCACCTGTGGCATCGCCTATCGTTACGCAGCATCCTGTTCCCGTTGCACAACCTTCTGCGCCGCCTGCACAGCTCAAGAGCATTCTCAAGTTAACCGAACCTCAAGCCGAAGCTGCCCCCGCCGTTGCATCTGGTCCTGCCGCCATTGCACAGGTCGTTGAGGAACGCGCAAAAGCTGTTGCTGCCGACAAAGTGGCTGCGCAGGCGAAATACCGTGCTTCGTTGGCTCGTCAGATGAGTAGCGAGATAGTCCCCTATCGCGCCATCACATCGTCAGTCTTGCGTTCACCTACACTCGCATCGCCCAAACTAGCAGTATCTGAGTCAGAAGGTGAAGTACAGCCTGTGCAGCGATTATGGTCAACCACGACACAGCAGCAGCCCGTGCAAGCTGAAATCAAGAAGCTGCCCAAAAGTGTTCAATTGGCCAAATCAGAGTCTGAGCCTGCTCGTGGAGTTTCAATCTCAGGTCCACGCGATACCAATCCACCTGCCATGTCCAAAGTGGTAAGTGCGGACGCGGATCGTGTCAAGCTTTACAGCAATGAGATGACGTTTTACGATCCATTTGCGAAGCACAAGAAGCAGCCTTCTGGTTTGCGGCGGTCAATGATGTCAAACGAGTCGCCTGTTGCATCGTCAGCCGCTTCCCTGGCATCTCTTGATTCGCCTGCGCTGGATGTGCCGTCTGTGGTTGTCAAAGCGCCTTCTCCTAATATCTCGCAGCCTGCGCCCACTCTACCCACATCTGCCAGTGTTCCTTTGCTCACGGCTCTGCAACGACCTGCTGCACAGAAGCTTGCGCCTATCCCAACATCTGCCAGCTACCAAGACTTGTCTGTTGTTCAGCACAACAAAAGTTACGACTTAGTCAGTGGACCAAAGAGTCCTGCTGCCATGATGAAACGAGGTTCATACCGCACCAACTCGGCACTCAGCTCGACGAGTGATGGCTCCTTGGACGAATTCATTACAGGCATGCCGCGTGGCAAGTCTTCCAAGTTTGGCGCAGTCTCGAACAAGGCGCAAAAGATCCTCGGGCTGCGCAACAAGTCGCCTCGCGAGGTCAAGTTCAAGGCAGGCGTCATGGATGAGAAACGAAACTCAAAGCAACGTATCTCAGTGCATGATATTTCCGGTCCACTCGAATTGCAGCAAGAGATGAAGGCGCAGAGCTCACAAGGGTCGCAGCCCTCTCGATCGTCACAAGAAGTGCATCTCATTGAAGTGTCTCGTCCTGCAGAGTTGCCCATTGCATTGACGCCTGAGCAAATCTCACTTGCTCAATTCATGCGGGAGGGTGATAAGCGTGAGTCGCAGCATAGCCCGCTCTGGCAGCGTGACAGCATCTCTGCCGCCTCTCGCCCACTCGTCTCTCCTTTCAAGGGTGATGCAGGGACGCGCAGCTCGCAAGAGTCAGAGCCTGGTACGGCTGTGATCCCAATTGGTATGGAAGCAAAACGTCGTGCTTCCTCCATCTACAGCCCAGCACAGACGCTCTTCAATATGGACCAGGTCAAGCCGACATTTGGTCAGTTGCAAACGCCAGAGATGAATGATTCGCCCATGTCGGAAATCTTCCGAGATTATACCCTTTCGCCAGAGCCATCGCCTGCCATGCAGCAGTCGCAACCTCCTGTTCAGCGACAAGCACAGCAGCAGAAGCATCGATTTAAGCCTGTGCATCAGCTTGAGACAATTGCGCAGAGTCCACAGACGAACAAATCCTCACCGGATACCAATAGTCCTGCGAGTGGTGGCTCTCGTTCGCAGACACGCTCAAACTTGGCAAAATCGAGTACACCGCCTTCAACAGCACCGCCTGCTGGTCTTGGAATCTCTGGCTCGTCCAACATTTCGCCAATGCAAGTCAGGCCCAATCTTGCACAGCGCAATACACACTCGAAGGAAAGTCGAAATGGCTCACCAGACATTCTCCCGACAAACTTGGCAGAGTCGCTTGCAAGGCGCAAGCAACAGCAGTTTGAACCACTGGATCGTGCACAAACAACGAGCCCATTCAGTAATCCGGCTGCCAGACTTGCCTCACCAATTTCGTCGCGCGAGCCGACACCGGATCCCTTTCGCAACTTGAAGCTTCCTGCCAAGTCGAGTCCGCAGACTGTCATGTTTGGGTTTGAGGATCAATCGCCACCGCAAGATGGCATGAATCGGAAGAATGTGCCGGAACCACTGAAGCTGGGAACGCTATCCTTCATCTCCCAGGATAGCACGAGTCCTGGCTCGGCCGTTGAATTTCGATCGCCATTTGAGGATCGTCGACCACAGTCTGCGACTTTGCCCACGCATAGTGTTGCCATGCCATCACCCATTCGTTCACGACCTTCCTTTACTAGCAAGCACTCTTCCAACTCGCCAGACTATGTCGCCACTGAGCCACAACACCATCAGCCTTCGCAGCAAGGTAGTCAGCAACCACGTATCATGACAATGACCCAATCGGACGCAGCGAGACATTTGAATGCTGAAGAACGCTCGCGACGCAACATCTCGTCTTCATCAACAGAGAGCGCTGCGCCTGCGCGTGTGGACTACCAGCTTCCGCAACAACCGGCCAACAAGCATGGACAAAATGGGAGTTTTGATTTCATGAGTGCCTTGGATCGTTCTGGTAGTGAAGCGTCGCAAGATACTGCTAGGCCTGCTGCGCAGAAAGTGGTGGGTGAGGTGACGGAGAGTCTCAATTATTATGCTGGCACGGCGACGGCTGCTTTTTCTAAGTGGTTTGGATAGAAGATGTATATACAATTATAATTATGCAATGATACCATGTCTTTGCACTAGCTTTGTTCTCCTATTGAGATCATATTCATTCATTATATTCGCTACAAATCATCACGTCGTCTCATACGCACTATCATCCGCTGTAAACAAGCCAGCAATGCGCGACACACATAATTTGCCCAGAGTCTTGGCAGCATCCACCTCGACCTGGTTCGTTCCCTCAGCTGCCCAACGATGCGCCCAGATCCTGACGACCATATAAATTTTGTGTCGACGGTCCGCACACGACCAAGTTGAGACTTGTTCAGCAACGCGGAAGTACGCGAGCAGCTCAAGGGAGTCTGTCGAAACAGTCTGACGCTGAAGAAGCAGGTTGATCTTGTTGAACTTGAGGATGGTTGCGCATCGAAAGAGGTTGAGCTGTGAGGCTGCCATTTCTTGTGTTGCAGTACGTATAGAATCGGCTGCTTCTTCATAATGGTCTGTGTCAATGATTGCTCGTAGCAACAAGATGCGTAACCGTAAGGGAGAGTCTGAAGGCAGTGGCAACGCAAGCAGTGCAGAGATTTCCTTTGGCAGCGCATTGGCGCGCTCCAGCAAAGACTTCTTGCAGATCCTATCAAGTGTTGTAGCGGCATACATGGTGATGAGCGCTTCCGCTGGGTTAGAGCACTCTGCTTGTGACACTGCATTCGAGCCGACGCTTGGTAAGCCGTGGGCTAGTCGTGCTATTTCACCTTGCATTGCATCACTGAGCAACTTGTCGTAAGAGAGAATTGGCGAAGCCGGATACAAGTGACAGGCCAAGCGGCGCACAGTTGTTGGTGAGAGGATCCCCCGCGTCAACAACACGAGTTGCATAATGCGCACCTCCACAGATTGCTTGCCAAGCATAGCGAAAAGCAGAATGCGTAGTCTTGACACTTGAACATCAGCACCGAGAACTTGCGCCTCACATAGCGCTTTGACGTGTACCGAAGTAGTGTCCAAGAGTGCTTGCACCCAGGCAATGAGTACTGCCATGAGCGCAAGGCCGTTACCAAGTCCAAGCGCTTCTTCCGCATTGGTGAAAGTCGCTCGCAGAGACGTATGTTGCACAACTTGTTTTCTGTGCTGTGGAAAGACGGCACTGAGGATATACCAGAGGGCTCCAGCCAGTAGCATGACTTGTGCCACTTTCATGGTTGGTCCGAATATAGGAATGGCGCCGAGTGCATGGGTCGTGCGGCTCGATCCATCATGTTCTTGCAACCCCGACAGAGCAGCAACACCGGCTAGTGTGCCCAGTGCCAATTTGCCGACCCTGTCGCCCGTCGATGGCCTGCGCGTGACGACTTTAGTCAACTGTATGTTTTGCTCTGCTATTTGTTTGTTGGTTGCTTCGAGCTGTTTGATGTAGGCGGTTGCACAAGCAATGATTCGACCTTTCGGCTGCTTGATGGATGGGTCCTGTACCGCTTCTTGGTGAAGATGCGGTACTGCATCGCGTAGATCGAGGATCTTGTCGTTGAGGTTACTACGGTATCGCTTCTCAATGACATTATGCGATGTCTTTCCTTGCTTGCCGCGTGGTTGTTCGATTTGATTCTCTTGTTCTGTGACGTCCATGTCAGACACAGATAACTTGCGCTTGCCAAGAGAGAGGAGTTCCGGTTGAATAACTGCGTTTGGCTGTGCGATATCCTGCCAATTCAGCCATTCAGCGGAAAACAACTCGTGTGAGTCGAGAGAGTGAGGACTGCCATTGGATGAGGCCGTTAGACTAGGTGTGGCGTGGTCTTGCATAGACTCGAGAAAGGAGGCATAGTAGTCTGGGTCCAAGTCCGCGGCCATGACCAAGCAGGCTTTGCTTTTTGAGCAGTATCAGAAGCAGCAGAGATAGCAGCAGTAGCAGCAGTAGTAGTAGTGATAGCAGAGGCAAGGCAAATAGCAGGGTGGTCTGATGGTAAGGTGTTCCTGTTGGTGTTCAGGTCAGGCCACAATTCCCCCATTTCTCCCACGCTCCCTTCTGTCCCTGGCTGACTCTTGACCAAAACAAAGCGAGCGAGCACAACAACAGACAATCAAACCCATCCCTGTACTTGTACCCAATGTCGCCGCCCATGATTGAGTTCCTGCAGGGTACGGCTATTCAAAATCACTGCGCTGCTAACATCAGACCGTCTCTACCTCAGCGCCTTTGATGCGCCGCCGTCCAAGGAGAAACACCCGCACTTGCGCTTCTTTACGGTAGACGACCTCCTTGTTTACCATGCCTTCCACATGGACTTTGGACCGCTGCATATCGGTCATCTCTACCGCTTCGCCATCATTCTGCATGAAATCCTATCTGTTTGTCATCTGTCATGACATGCACACGACTAATAACAGGACCCCGACATGTCTGCAAAACCCATCGTCTTTTATTCCCGCACAGATGCACGGTCACGAGCGAATGCAGCCTGTCTTCTAGCTTGCTACATGGTCCTTGTACAAAACTGGCCACCCCATCTAGCTATTGCGCCGCTAGCACAATCCGAACCACCATTCATGGCCTTTCGCGACGCAGGCTATAGTCAAGCGGATTTCTGCCTATCCATTCAAGATTTCGTGTATGGTCTTTGGCGGGCAAAAGAAGCGGAGATTATTGACATCAAGACATTTGATTTGGAGGAGTATGAGTATTATGAGCGTGTGGATAAAGGTGACTTCAATTGGGTCTGTCCGCGCTTCATTGCATTTGCGAGTCCCGTGCAGAGTGGGTATACCACAAGAGCCAACCCATTCAAAAAAGCACAAGCTGTGTCGGCGACGTTTCAACATGTACTGGATTACTTCTCCTCACACAGCGTCGGGATGGTGTTCCGGCTCAACTCACACTTGTATGACAAGAGCCACTTTGAGAAGCAAGAAATTGAGCATATCGACATGTTCTTTGAGGATGGTACATGCCCTGAACTTGATGTTGTCAAGACATTCATTGGGCTGACTGAGGAGATGGCGGAACAAGACAAAGTGGTTGCTGTGCACTGTAAAGCGGGACTCGGCCGCACGGGCTGCTTGATCGGCGCTTATCTTATTTACAAGCACCGGTTCACTGCCAATGAGGTGATTGCCTACATGCGCATCATGAGACCCGGTATGGTTGTTGGTCCTCAACAGCACTGGCTTCACATCAACCAGCATCATTTCACAGAATGGTCCTATACGGGTGCCATCAAGAAGCGACAACCGCAGTCTGCTGTATTTTGCACACCACCGAGACCTGTACTTGGTTCACTCGATGACAATACTACTGAAGCACGTGTGTTTGAGAAGGGCGAGCGTGCAGAGATGTTGCCTGCACCGACACCTGGACAACCGAGAAAGGCGCCGATTGGCCGGTCTGTTTCAAAACCACCACGCATTGCTAGTTTGCAGGTCGTCAACAATGAGAATACGGTGGATGAGCTAGCAGAGCCAACAGATAAAGTCTCACCGAGACAAGCTTCAGGACGGTATGGTGAGCTTGGGAAAGCCGTTGCCGGCCGCATTGCATCGAGGGAGTCACCACGGCGGAAGGTATCACGGGATGTAGCAGTGACGCCGCGTAGTGTCTCGACGAGCTCGACTGTGGGCGGCGGTGTGCGCAAGTCGAGTGGCAAACAGAAGCGCCTGTAGCCTGTGCTGTGCTGTACGCCAGTCTGTACTGTCCCCAGCTTGTACGTTGTAACTTGTAGCCTCTTCGCATGTTCCTGTGCCTTCCCATCTCGAGTCTGCTTCCCGCTTGAGTGACGTAGATCCAGCCAATGAGAGACGGCGGCTGCGGGTGTGCCGACGAAACGCAGAAAAGAAGACGTCAACTGCATCAAGCCTTCCATCTACTCTCTCTACCTCTTCTCTCTACACTCCAATGGACAAGTCAAAGCTCAAGAAGGTATTTGCTACTAGGTTGCCATCCACACGGCTCACATTCAGATCCCCACAAGGCAGGCAACACTCGACGACTCGGTCAATACAAAGCGTGAAATCCTCATTTTTTCAGGTATGTCCTTTCTGATGGTGTACATGACGGTCGCTCACCACAGACTTTGATGGTACCATTGCGCTACAAGACACAGGCCATCTCCTCTTTGACAAGCACGGATGCGGCCCAGAGCGACGTGCAGAACTAGACAATCAAATCCACACTGGCGAGCGATCCTTCCGGGATGTCTCTGAAGAGATGTGGGGATCCCTCAATGTTGGCTTTGATGATGGCTTTGAAGTCATGAAGGAGAAACTTGTCTTTGATCCAGATTTCTCGGATTTCCATGCGTTTTGCGTCAAGAACAGTATTCCCTTCAATGTCATTTCTGCTGGACTGAAACCACTGTTACGTGCAGTGCTTGAGCATCATCTGGGACCACAAGCAGCGAGTAACATTGACATCATCTCAAACGACTTGCAACTCTCAGAAGATGGCAAGTCGTGGAATGTCGTGTGGCGAGATGATACCCCACTCGGACACGACAAGGCAGCTTCCGTGCAAGCCTTCAAGACAGACTCCGCTACCCTAGGAGAAGATGAGCTTCCACCCCTCATTGTTTTCATCGGTGATGGTGTCTCTGACTTGCCTGCAGCGCGCGAAGCCGATATTCTCTTTGCACGACGTGGCTTGCGACTTGAAGAGTACTGCCAGGAGAACAAAATCACCTACATCCCCTTCGACTCCTTCAAGTCCATCAAGAAGGAGATTCAACGGCTCGCATCAGAGGATAAGCAACAAGCAGAGGAAACCGGTGTTCCCAAGTTTTTCAACCCGCGTGCCAACTTTTGGCGTCGTGCGTCGTCCAAGGGCGGTAATGATGGTGTGGTCACTTTGGCGAGTATGAAGGAAGCCATGAAGTCAACAAGTTCGCTGCACAGCGGCAAGACCCCTGCTGCTGAGGTGACGGCTGACCCGATGGAGGCAATTGCAGTCAACTAGTTGCATGGTCAGGTATGGTGTGTTGATTGGTGGTTTTTTGTCCTTCTCCCGCATTAGACTCTCTGCGGCTGCTTTGTTTAGTCGGTTGAGCATCTTTTCATTGTTTCTTTGTTCTACCCCTGTCGCTTTGCAAATCACATCTCTACTGCTCTTTCGATTGACGTGCTAGTGAGCTCGGTAGTTCTCATGAAGATTGACTTGGATGCGATATCGACTACGTTTTGTAGATTGTATAGTAGCCATGGCACCTCCAAGATTGCCTTGGTCTCGTATATTTGAGTGCCAAGGGATTAGCCGAACTTTGGGGAAGGTCATTTTGCGGTCAAAATCTGCGACGAGCCAGCCACACTGGCACTCGCAGTGACACAGAAACAACTCTGAGATTCAACCTTGAGATCACTTGGTGTGTCATATGCGGCATGTAGAGCCAGCGCTTCTCGGCTCTCTAGTCATCGGGGGATCAAAGATCAGATCGCAGCGGCAACCGCGCAGCCTTCCAAGTTGAGTGCCTAGCGAACATCAGGATGACAGGGCAGATAGAGACTTCACATTAGCTTCGCCATCAGGGTCTCAGCTCGCATTTGCTTATTAAGAACTAGATGTCGGCGAAACAAGCTTCACTGCAGGAGTACTACAACCTACAAAAAATCATAGGGACGGAACACAAAGTAAGGAAGTTCTTGGACACAGATGTGACTATGCTGTAGCTCTACCGATTGGAGTATCTTGAATTCGACAATCTTGTGGAAGACTAGTAAAGAAGGACGAGTAAGGGCGGTAACGTGCCATCTGAAAAATCGATTTCGCTATGTTACCTTTATATACGACTGACCTTTTCTGGTATGTCAAGCTATATCTCTTGCCTGGCGCAGCGGCCGTCCGCAAACGTTGGTCTAGAGTTCGAAATACAAGCCCTGATGGCCCAATTGGTTAAGGCGTCCGGCTTCGAACCGGAAGATTGTGGGTTCAAGTCCCGCTTGGGGTTACTCTTTTTGCACTTTTGGGCATATACAGGATGATACCGTCTCGCTTAGCACGTCGCCGGATGATACCGTCTCGCTTAGCACGTCGCCTGCTTCGATCGGTCAGCAATCTGTGTGTGTTCCATTATTTGGGGCTGGATTTTAGGTATTTTAAAGAAAGTGTGTCGAGATGCGTCTCCTTAGTATACAGCTACGTTTGTCTAACAGAATCATGTCTCTTCAAGTGGTATGCGAGAGGTGGTTGAAGCCTGAGCATGGCCTTTGACATCTTCAGAAAAGGAAGTTGGCGGCGGTGACAAGCCGAAGTCAGGCATTGAAATGCCCGAACTGACGGGCAAGGTAAGGACCAGTTATTCAGCAACGACGATGAGAAGGCTCAGACGCACGATCTTTCTGCTTCTGCTGCGGGTTGGTGACGGAAAACTTGGGCGATTGCAGGGACCAAGGAGCAAGAACAAATGCAGTGCGTAAATACGACAATGCTGTAAGGCTCGTCGCAAAGTGTACTATGCTGTGCGCCGGCAATGCCACATCGACTGAGATATGGCTTTGACTCAAAAGCGACATTGAACCTGACTGCTAACAGGACATCCATGTCAAACTCGCTTCGAGCCTGATTGCCAACTCTGCTGTGGTGCTTCAGCTTGTACCATGTATAAGGCCGACGAGGGCCTTGCTAGATGATGTGACCAGTCATTATGCTCGCAGTCTTCTTGTATAGATGTAGCAGAATGCACTGAGAGCTAGGCCAGGGGATCACTTCAGGCCCTCATGAGTCATGTAATCCTTGTCATAAATGTCGTTGCACAGCTGCTGCAAGTCGTCCATGAGCCGAGCGGAAACAGCACTCAACGACACCACGCGCCGCTCACCACAACAAAGAGCTACAGGAGACCAGGCTCGCATGCAGGTGTAAGCTCATCCTTGCCCATAGAGAGCCACCATCATGGACTACGCAACGCCGACTGCGGCCTCGCAAAACCGTCAAAGGCAACGACATGTTAGCTCTAGTTCACCGAGTCCTCGCGCGGGATCGAGTCCGAGTCTCATTACACGACGGCATGATGCGCCCGGTGTCTTTGAATCATCACGGCAGGCACTCCGCACGCATAGGGCCGCGTCAGGACAATATGCTTTACCCGGTACGTCCACCAGAATGCCCAAATCTACGTCGAATGGATCGCTCGCGTCGCTCCCTTCACCACGACGCGGTCTTGCTGCACGTACCGTCTCGCCGACTGAAGTTCAACAGAACCGTAAACGCATCAGTGTCATCAAGACACAGATTCCAAGTCCCATCAAGCAACGCATACGACCGTCGCCCGTCCCACCCATCCCACCGATACCCGCACAACCAAGTCTCCTTCGGCGCCCATCACCGGTCAAGCCGCGTGCAGTCTCGGGACCCGTTGCACGACATCGAAGTGTGACTTTGACACATAAACGCACCGGCTCGATTGCCGAAAAGTCAACCTCTTTCACTTCACCTGCAAAGATCAAGCCGCCGGCAACAGCGACATCGACGCGTAAAGTGAGTCAATTGCAGCCCATCTCATTGCCGCCATTGAATTTGCAGGCGCTGTCGACGCCGACTGTGAATCGAGTGAATGATATGAGTTTGCGGTTGCAGTCGTTGCAAATGCAACCGACACTAGTGGAGAAGCCCAAGCGCGAGTCATTTCTAGGCAGGCTATCACGGTCATCGTCACGGAGTAGAGCGAAAGCCAAGCGTGACAAGCAAGAGGAAGAGTTGCCCACACCACCACGGACGGGCTCCTCTACGAGGCGAAGACTGTCCCTGTCTTTCCTCAAAGGTCGACTGTCACCATTTGGCAATATGCCTGCAGCAGAACTAGCGCCGCCGCCGCCAAAGATCCCATTGCACTTGCAGCAAGATCCAGCGGATGAAGAGATGCGCAAGACGGTTGTACGGCGCAGAGGTGCGAATTATCTACAAAAAGAGGAACAGGCTTTGCTTGAATTGCAACAACGCGCGAGTGCACGATCGCCTGTATCACTTGATCGGATTGCTGAGTTGGATGACGCGCCGCTTAATGTCTATGAACGTGGCGAGGCGGTGGATTATGATGGCAAGATTTACTGTTCTGGTGCCAAAGGTCTTATTAAGCAAGGTGGCCGCTTGAGTGCTCCTAATGAAGTTAATTTTGGCTACGACGACGATCGCGGCGATTACTTGATTCATCAGGGGGACCATTTCGCATACCGCTACGAAATTGTGGATATCTTGGGCAAAGGGTCGTTTGGACAGGTGATGCGCTGTATTGATTACAAGACTGGCAGTTTGGTAGCCATCAAGACGATTCGCAACAAGAAGCGCTTCCATGCACAGGCGCTTGTTGAGGTGAATATTCTACAGCGGCTTCGCGAATGGGATCCAGAAGACAAGCACTGCATGATTCGGTACACGGACCACTTTTACTTTCGGCATCACTTGTGCATTGCCACCAACTTGCTCGGCATGAACTTGTATGAGTACATCAAGGCGAATGAATTTCGTGGTTGTTCGATAGGGGTCATTCGCAGCTTTACCCGGCAGATTCTGTCATGCCTTGAGCTCCTTGGTCGGCATCGCGTCATTCACTGCGACCTGAAACCGGAAAACATTCTGCTTGTCAATATCTGGGAGAGCAAGATCAAGATTATTGACTTTGGCTCGAGCTGCTTTGAGGATCAAAAGGTGTATACCTACATTCAGTCTCGCTTCTACAGATCGCCAGAAGTCATTCTAGGCATGTCGTATGGTCTGCCAATTGACATTTGGAGCATGGCGTGCATTCTAGCAGAGTTGTACACGGGCTATCCAATCTTCCCGGGCGAAGACGAGCAAGAGCAACTCTCCTGTATAATGGAACTGTTTGGCCCGCCAGAAAAGCATCTTATTGAAAACTCCACTAGGAAGAAGCTCTTCTTTGATGGGTTTGGCAAACCTAGGCAGGTCGTGTCGTCGCGCGGGCGCAAACGGAGACCGTCGAGCAAGACTCTATCGCAAGCACTCAAATGTCAAGACGAGGCATTTGTTGATTTTTTGACGCGTTGTTTGCGTTGGAATCCAGAGAGTAGGCTGACACCGACCACGGCACTTGCACATCCCTTTGTGACGGGCGAGGCGATGCCGGTGTCCTTGCTCCCGCCGCCAACTCTGGCTTCGCGGCTTGGATCACCTCGCAAGGTTGAGCACAGACGCCTTGCTTCTGGGCTGCCGGTGAAGTCCCACTAGAAAGTCTCGCATGCTCTCCTGATGCTCGCATCAGTCTCAGGTAGAAAATATACGACTCTTTGCCTCATTTCCCTGGTTGCTCCATGTAGATGGCTCAGGGGCTCTCTTCCCTCTCGTTTGTCAGCGCAAGGCCAGCTCGACACGTGCACCTTCCCGCGCTGTCTTTTAAACTCGCCGCGCTGGCCACTCACGACCATCCAAACTACCGCATCGCCATGAAGTGGACACCTCTGCTGCTTGCTGCTACGGTAAAGGCCCCTTCGTTCCATTGACTAGACCGTGACTGACGACCAGGCTGCCGCTAGCGATGTGCTCAAATTGACTGCAAAGGACTTTGACGACACCCTCGCCGGCAAATCACTTGTTCTTGCCGAGTTTTATGCACCCTGGGTACGGCTCATCTCTTCTTCGAGCACTCTCTAACACTAGTGCGGGCACTGCAAGAAGCTTGCTCCCGAGTACGAGACGGTTGCTACCACCCTCAAGGAAAAGGAAGACATCGCCATTGCCAAGGTGGACTGCACGGAGGAAGCTGACTTGTGTTCAAAGTACGACGTCAAGGGCTATCCTACCCTCATCCTCTTCCGTTCCGAAGGCTCTCAGACTCCCTACAACGGTCAGCGAACGGCAGATGCCATCGTTTCCTACATGAGCAAGCAACTCTTGCCTGCCGTCTCCACCCTCACCTCTGAGACCTTTGATGACTTCTCCAAGAGCGACAAGGTCGTGGCTATCGCCTTCTTTGACAAGAGTGACACTGCCTCCAACGAGACCTTCACCAAAGTTGCCGGTATCCACCGTGAGGATTTCCTTTTTGGTGCCTCCAACGATGCCGAGCTCGCTGAGAAGCACGGTGTCAAGATGCCTGGTGTTGCTGTGTTCAAGACATTCGACGATGGCAAGGATCTCCACACTGGTGCCTTTGACGCCGACTCGATTGCTGGATTCGTCAAGTCTGCTGCAATTCCCTTGTTGGGCGAAATTGGCCCCGAGACGTACCAAGGTTACATGTCGTCTGGTATCCCATTGCTCTACCTCTTCGTTGAGGAAGATGAGCACAAGACAACCATTGGTGAGTGGCTTTCCAAGATTGCAAAGGAAGTGAAGGGTAAGCTCAATATTGCCACCATTGATGCCAAGCAGTTTGGTGGACACGCCGCAAACCTCAACCTCAAGGAGACTTGGCCTGCTATTGCCATTCAAAACACCGAAACCCAGGAGAAATTCCCCTTCCCACAGGACGATGAGATTAAGGCTGAGAGTGTCGGTCAGTACATCAAGGACTTTTTGGCCGGTAAACTCTCGCCTAGCATCAAGTCTGAGGAGATTCCTGCTGAGCAACCCGATCACGTGTACACATTGGTGCAAAAGTCATTCAAGGACATTGTTCACGACGAGAAGCGTGATGTCCTTGTTGAGTACTATGCTCCTTGGGTATGTTCCTCCTACACTGCTGATATCAATACTAATAATAGTGCGGACACTGCAAGAACCTCGCTCCTATCTACGAGAAGCTGGCTGCCGAGTACAAGGGATCTGCTGACAAGGTCCTGCTTGCCAAGATTGACGCCACCAGCAACGACACACCCGGCGAGGACATCAAGGGTTTCCCAACCCTTCGTCTGTACCCTGCCGGCAAGGATAAGAAGGCTATTGAGTACGAAGGTGACCGATCCATTGAATCTCTTCGGGAATTCATCAAGAACAAGGGTACCCACCAGGTAGAAGGTGTCATCGGTGCTGATGACGAGGCTGAAGATCCATCTGAGACTCCTGGTGTTGCTGCTGCGGCTGCATCCATGGCTGCCAAGGTTGTTGAAAAAGTTGCTGAAGCTGTCGGCGATGGCGATGATCTCGGCGAAGACCTCAAGGATGAGTTGTAAGGCTCTTCCATTTTGGTGCAACATTCTTCATCGATGAAGCTGGCACGGATGTGTCATCTCTTCTATAGTGACAGGTTCGCGTCAGTGCTAGCAACGAATTGTGCTCGACTTAATCTTGCTAGACTTGTGTGAAGGATTGTTTAAAATGGCTATGTGTGAAGGATTGCTTGAAATGGCTATGCATATTGAATTACTCCTTTGCAACAAAGTAAGCTTGGTCCTGGGACGTGCGTTTCGATGAACTCGAACCACTCGCTTCAGCGTCCCTTTCGTCAGTCGCTTCACTGCTCGTACGTCCTGCCAACGGATGCGTCACGACACTCGTTTCTTCAACCGCTCGAATGGCTTCATCGATATCAGCGGCAAAGTACGGCCGATCAATGGATAACAAGGGCAAGTAACTCACCCTCGGCCGTGCTGATGACCGTTGCGTCGTGACTGGCTCAATACCGGATTCTGTATCGTGCGGTTTACCCTGCGTCCATTGATCCGATGCATTCTCCATATGCGCAACGGAAAAGACTGACAAGTCACGATCTTCACCAACGCCAAAATTGCCCTTCACCAAGGCTCGCTTGATCCAAGGATTTGAGATACCCACGAATCGCCACTGTACAGGACGACTGGCATGTCTGTCCAGTACATTGCGTGTATCAATGAGTGTCTGCAAACCAGTCAAATCCAAATGCGGCACACCGGAAAAGTCGAGAATCACAGCGCGTAGGAGGGGACGGGTATCTTTGTCCATGAGGCTGCGATCAGGGTGACGTGGTCCAGGGTCATTCCAGGGACGATCACCGAGTGAGCCGTATGGGTTGAGTTGTCCAGGTCGAGTGCCTTGCTTGATTTGAGCAACCATGTGGTCTGTAAAGTGATTGGCGTTGGGGTACAAGAAACCCTCATTGAAGCGATAAATGAAGATACCATCCGGTGGCGAAACTGGCTTGACCAGTGGATTGAGACCATCCGAGTGATCGAGCGGCACATAAATGTTGCGAGGATATCCCACTTTCGAGTCGTGTACTTTGATGGTACCAATCTTGACGGCCCCCACAAACGAACCGCGAGACTTGGCGATGCGGAAGAGCAAGACGGCAGCAGAGACGGCAACCGTCACGTAGATACCATTTTCAATGGATGAAAAGATGGTCACGAGAACACCTGCCCAAAAGACGACAAACTCAATGGGCGAGACTTGCCAAAAGTTGAGGATGGCCTTGGGTGTGGAGACAAGATCAGCGACAGCGTGAATGATGACTGCTGCAAGCGATGCGTTGGAGATGTAGTAAAAGACTGGGGTGAGGGCGTAAATGGCAACAACGACGAGAATGGCTGTGATGACACCAGCAAGCGGTGTTCGCACACCTGCTTTACTCTTGATGGCTGTACGCGAGAAGGAGCCTGTTGCGGGGTACGCGCCAAAGAAAGGACCGAAGCAGTTGGTGATACCAATGGCAATGAGCTCCTGGTCTGGGTTGATGACATAGTTGTTGATGCGACCGAATGACTTACTGATGGCAATGTGCTCAATCAAAAGCACAATGACAGCAGATGGCAACTTGCTTGCAAAGGAACTGACAATATCGCCCGTCACCTGTGGCACGCCAATGTTCTGGAAACCACGAGGGACAGTCTTGAGGATGGAGATCTTTGGATTCTTCCTGTGATTGCGGTTGACGAGCCATGAAATCATGGTGAACAAGAGCAAGACAAAGGCGGTTCGCAGAGTGTTAAGGAAGAAGTAGAGCTTTGCGCGGTTCGGGTACTTTTTCGCAGCGTAACCGAAACCCCACTTGATGGCGTATAGGAGAGCAAGTGCAGAGAAACCAAAGGCAGCATTGAGCGTACTGTCTGGCAAGTGCTTGAGCGTGTCGATGATGACCTTGTAGGCAGGGCCTCGGGTGCTGAACTTGTTGGCGGTGTTGTTGCCGAGTAGCGCAGGCACCTGACCGGCAATGATACTGATGGCCGAGCCTGTCATGAAGGCAGCGATAGATGGAATAGGGATGAAGTCGACAATGAAACCGAGACGCAAGAGGCCCATGGCTGTCACGATCACACCACAAATGACGGCGAGGGCAGACGCAATGACATGGCCTGGGATATCTGGGTGTGTCTTTTTGGCTTCAGCGAGGATGTCGCCGACAAGTGCAGACATGACTGCGACGGGTCCGATGGTAATGTCCTTGGACGTCGCAAACATAAAGTAAAGCGACACACCGACAAAGGAGGAGTAAAGACCAAATTCTGGCGCAAGTGTCGCAATCTTCGCATAAGCCATACCTTGAGGAATGACGACTGCACCGACGGTCAGACCAGCAACCAAGTCGCCAATGAACCAGCGTGCATTGTAGCGGTAAATCCAAGTGGCGATGGGAAAGAGCGAGATCAGGTAATTTTTCGCCTGCTTTGCCGGGTGTGGCAGCACACTCCTGAAGAAGTCTGGGACGGTGGGCTCAGGCTCGAGGTAGGAGGGCGGTAGGCTCTCTGGGTAGGATGAGGCCACCTGCTGCCGCCGTGCTTCGCCTTCCTTGTCCTGGAAGAGGCTTCTGGCCTTTTCTGCAATCATCGTCGGAGCGCGCGAATGAGAATGAGGAGGCCGTTGAGGAGCGGGCGTGGTTGAATATATAAGTTCACCTCGCTGTCTCTGTGTCTGTGTGTCTTTTCTGTGTGTTGCCTGTCGCCTGTCGCCTTTTACGTCTCGTCGCATCGCCGTCATCTGCACACAAATTGCACCATCGCCAGCCAATCAGCGCGCGGGATGTGCAGAGCCAGATTGATAATCAAGAGCAGGCCTGTCGCTGGCTCAAGTTTGTCTGGACGATGGCGACATCACTCAGAGCCGCATACTATCTCAAAGTACTGCAGTGTCAAATACCACAAGATTCCGATGTGACCTGGCAAGCTGCCGCACAGCTCACTGTTGCGTGTCCAGCGCATCGGAGCATCCACTTCGAGCTCGCCGTGTATGCAAATTTGATGCCCTCCTGGAATTAACTACGGTCCATGACAACGACCCAGCCGCCACAAGACTGCAAGGCTGCCTACTACAGTCGCTACATGCATTCGATAAGTACAGTGAATTTATGATGCCTATGCTTTGTGACGTTCTCGCGCCCACATAGTCATCCATGCTCACTCAAGCGTCTGTGGGGCTTATAAGTTAAGCTGTTGTTCCAGTCGAACAACTCCGCTGCTCGTCGACGAGAACCTGGAGAGTCCAAAGTGCCTTGCGCTAGCGATCTTTTAGTGGTATCTGCGAAAGCACCTAGATGCTCTACACATCGGCTTTCGATTTGCCACTCACCCAGCAGCATACTGACGTGTCTTGTATCGCAGATACCCCAAGTCCGTTCACACGAAGACACGGGCTAGCTGGAACGACAGGAAAGTGAGCTTGCGAACCGATGACAGACAAAACTGCAGCCAACGTGGGTCTAGATTTTCTAGACGCGCCCGTGCTATGAGGCACAATCATTCGCGTCATCTCTTTGCTCAGCTGGTACCGAGGTCATCCATGTCGTTTGCATGCCTTCTGGCGTTGCAAATTGCTCGCAATGCGCTCGAACCCTTCGATACGGCTGGCGCTTTCTCAATTGCCTGTATAGTCAGATACAGGACTCCATAAGCTAATGACAGGGTGTCAGGGAGGTTTTCGGCAACTTGTCACTATCGAGAATCGTAATTTTAAAAGTCGAGTTCCGCAAGTCAAGTTTCAGGGGTAGTCTAATCTTAAGATTTTGCTTGCTTACAACATTTGTTGCAAGTGACTGATCGCTCAAAGAATTGGAGGAAGCTCCCTCCTTTGCAGCTGCATTGGATCCTGTGTCTTGCAAGAGATCAACAACCATGGCCGACCTGTCGGACGCATATGCATGCTGCGGCCAGGCCAATACGACAATCAATCCCCTCCAGTGACGCGCAGCCCTAGTCTCTTGAGATATTTTATTGTGTATCAAGAGTCGAGATGTGTTGGGACAAATTCGGACAGGCCCGCTCTCCTGAGTATCCAGGCTTCTAATTGCGTTTCAGACAGGGCAGGCTGCCAGGCTCCCGCTCCAACCAACTTCGAGGACCCTGACTCAGGATATATAAGGGAGCTGCGCGCAAAAAGCTCTTGGCTTTGATCCGCATCAGCTGATCTCCTTTGGCAGAGAGTAGGGTCAAGACGACGTTCGTCCCATTGAATCTTACTTTCTGCCGCAGCTAACCCGTAGCAATATGCACTCTTCTCTATTAGTCTTGGCAAGTTCTTTCTTGGCCACTCATTTGACGCAAGCTCAGAAGGACCCAAATGCTGCATCCCAGACAGTATTCGGCCAAGCTTGTTGGCTTCAAGTGAAAGATCCTAATGATCACAATCCACGGGGATGTCCACTCACCCCCAAATGTGTGAAAAGTTGGGATGATGTCCCTGTTTACAGCACTGGCAGTACACCCGTTGGTGGCACCTGCTACTACATATCGAACTGGCGTCAGGATTCTCCCTTACACTGTGATCGAACATTCTTCACAAGCCAGTACAAAACAAAAACAGGTGCAACGCAGCAGGACTTGGGCATCTTGTGCTTCCCAGGATGGAACAAAGACGTAGCAGAAGGACGTGAGGGCAATCAGGACCTCGAGACTTACAGGAAGCTGAAGTACTGGACGCCTGAGAATAGCCAGTTTGCTGAGTTGACCGGGTGTGTGACTTTCGGTCAAATTTGTACCATCAGGACCATGTACTGTCCTAGCTATAAATGGGTCACACCATATTGTGTTCCGCGCAAAGGATCGCTCCCATAGTCTACACATACCTCAGGTTAGCATCAATTATAGTCTTGTCCTTTCGCAAATCTACTGCCATGCTGCCCATAGCAATTGACAGAATCTGTTCCGTATAATCACGGTGTGTCGAAGTATAACTTGGCTAGGTCACATAGTTGAAGAAGCGCATCAAGATCAGTGTAATCGCAGGAACCTTCGGATTCAAACTTTGCTTCAGTGCACATAGGATGAATGCATGCCGCCATGCTCACTCAAGCGTCTGTGGGGCTTATGGGGTTGAGTTGCTATGCGTGCTCGGCCGACAAGCTTCTGCTGCAAGCATCCTTAACTGAAGCCGACTTTCATCAGGATCTTTCTTGTGCAGTCTGAAGGCTACCACAGCTCTGATCTACTGTGCCATGTTTCCTCTTGGCTCGCGTGCCGCCTGCCCGGGATGTGACCCCTTATTCGACAAAGCCATGACATCTGAACAAAATCTTACGACGATGTCAAACTCGCCATCATGCTCCCTTGAACTTGTTATGACGAAGCTGAAGGTCGCCATCATTGGAGCTGGTCCAAGCGGTCTCGCTGCTCTTCGAGTAAGACTTCCTTCCCTTCACCCATACTCATACACCAGGCACTTCGTCAAGAAGGCTGCTTCAGTCTTCGGGTCTACGAGCGCCGGTCGCATTGTGGTGGTGTTTGGATCCATGACCCTCATCCTGCGAGGCGGAAACCTTCAAAAATCCCAGCGACGGATCCGACACATGTCGACGCGCCAACGTGTGATGGCTGGCCGTCGCCCATGTATAATGCGCTTGTCACAAACATCCCAGCACGACTCATGGCGTATGGTGATGGACCATTTCCTGAGCAAACGCCAATGTACCCTACAAGGCAGACTGTCCTGACGTATCTGGATGATTTTGCAAAACAGCATGACCTCATGCGTGATATCCAATTTGATACGCAAGTCTTGTCGTTGAAGAAGAGCGACCATGGTTGGCGACTTGAGACTCAGCATGCAGAGGAGGTCAAGGAGGAGACGTTTGATCGTGTCATTGTTGCTTCAGGGCATTACGAGACGCCGTTACTGCCCGATATCAAAGGCATTGTTGCATTCGACAAGAAGTATCCGGAAGCGATTGAACATTCCAAGTATTATCGCTCGCCAGAATCATTTGCAGGACTCAAGGTTGTTGTGGTTGGTAATGGTCCTTCCGGCATTGACATTGTCTCTCAGCTGGCTCAAGCGCCTGGAGCGCAATTGCCCATACTCAGAAGTATCAGATCGCCGTCCACAGTACCAGCCGGTGCTGCTCAAGTACAAGATGTCGCTGAAATTGCATCTTTCAATGCAGAGGATTGCTCTCTCCTGCTCAAAAACGGTTCACGCATCACAGACGTCGATCGTGTCTTGTTTTGCACAGGGTATCTCTATGCATTCCCATTTCTCGACCCGCGCCTTGGCATCGTGACGGATGGTCTACGGCTACGGAATCTCTACAAGCAAATCTTTTACCAGGACGGTCCATCGCTCGCTTTTCTAGGTATGGAAATGTCAATTGTGCCGTTTCCGTACAGTGAGGCTCAAGCTTGCTACATTGCCCGCATATGGTCTAAGCGTTTGACTCTTCCAACGCTGTCAGAAATGCAAGCGGACGAAGCGTCGCGTGTGGCGGTCAAGGGCGATGGCAGGGCCTTCATGGTACGTGCACATCCAGAGGACGGCGAGTACATTGATGGATTACGGGATTTGTGTGCACAAGCGACACCCATGATAGAAGGTGCGTTGATGCCAGTCCAGTGGAATGGCGAGCGCTTCGCACTGCGAGCGCAGTGCCCTGCTTTGCGGCGTGCGTGGTTGGATGGCAAGGTTTGACTGTTTCTATCGTCTTGGACATTGTGGAAAAGCGACGTTTGCTATGTCAATCTGCTAAAATGGATACTTGCTTGATCAGTGAACAGTGTAGGCTAAATTGCTGTCGCTGGACACATTCACATACACATGCACATGTAAATATACGAAGTAGACGTTGCAGACAGGGGCAACAATCTACACCAGGCTGCTCAGCATGCGGCCGGTGGCAAGAAAAGGTGATCTCCATTTAGCCGCGAGTCAACCCCGGAGAACGAACGTCATGGAAGCGACTCGATGTCAAGCATGTGGTGCAGGCTCCGTTCTGCGAATAGATACACGGTTCCAGAGCATCGTAGACTACCGAACTACAAGATGAATGACCGCACAGGTACTGGTCAGTTATATAAGCCATCTCTCGAGGAAATTGTATATTGCCTTCTATTGAAGCGTGTGTTGGGCGGAGCTCCTCCCGGTTAAAACCGAAAAAGATGGAAACCTCAACACCACAAAAACCCAAAACTTATAAAGACCAGGAACAACCCCTTCGCAGTTAAGCATACGACCAGAAACATGTCGACCCCTACCGTGACTCTCGAAAATGGATCCAAGATGCCTCTTGTCGGCTTTGGCTGCTGGAAAGTAGACAATGCGACTTGTCAAGAGACGGTTTACAATGCCATCAAGACGGGCTACAGACTGTTTGACGGCGCGGCTGATTACGGCAATGAGCGTGAAGTCGGTGCAGGAATTCGTCAAGCGATCGATGAGGGCCTCGTGAAACGCGAAGAGCTGTTCGTCACAACAAAATTGTGGAACACGAACCACGCCAAAGAGCATGTCACTGAAGCCTTTGAGCGCAGCTTGACTGATATGGGTCTTGATTACGTTGACCTCTACCTCGTCCACTTCCCCATCGCAATCGCCTATGTTGACCCAGCAACCCGCTACCCACCTGGCTTCTTTTACGATGGCAAGAGCGAGCTCAAGCTTGAGAATTCGCCAATGCATGAGACTTGGGCAGGCATGGAAGACGTTTTCGCCTCTGGTCGTGCCAAGAATATTGGTGTCTCCAACTTCAACGGTCAGTTGATTATGGATCTTTTGCGTTATGCTAAGGTACACCCTGCTGTGCTACAGATTGAGCACCACCCATACTACGTCCAGCAGCAGCTGCTTGATTTCTGCAAGGAAAACAAGATTGCAGTAACGGCTTACTCGTCGTTCGGCCCTACCTCGTACTTGGAGCTCAACCAGAAATTGGCACACGGCACACCTACGTTGCTCGACCACCCAACAATTAAGGAGATTGCAGAAAAGCACGGCAAGACCAACTCGCAAGTCTTGTTGCGATGGGCCACACAGCGCGGTGTTGCAGTGATTCCGAAATCCAACAACCAGGGTCGTCTCGAGCAAAACTTGGATGTGTGTTCATTCGACTTGGAGCAGAAGGATCTTGACCAGCTCACTGGATTGGACAAGCACCTCAAGTTCAACTCGCCCGAGTTGTATGGTATTCCCATCCTTGCTACCTTTGCCTAGATATCCTTCTTCATAGACACAGATGAGAAACTTGACATATGCCAAAGATGAATCTTGAAAGTCCGAAATTATTGCACATCCATGACGACAACCACAAGAGATATAGACGCAATCACACGCTTCTGCCATGCTCAACTCGCCTTGATTGACTCTGAACAACAGCTCGATGCAGAGAGCTCAGCAGCTTCTCTCCAGCAATACAGCAAGAAGGAACTCGACCGACGATCCCTTGCATTGACGCATCTCCAAGTCGCCGGTACCTCCACTGGTTTTGGCGGCAAGACACTCGTCCAGCTAGAACGTGCGGCTGGTACAGCGAGTAGCAAGCGTCATGCTATACCGATGGGTCAAGTCATGCGCACGGGCGATCTTGTACGGCTTGAACAACAACTTGCCGGGTCAGCGAGTAAAAAAGCGTGTGCAGACGCTGCAGCGCAGGGTATCGAGGGTGTTGTAACGAAAGCGCAGGATGATTTACTCACTATCGCATTAACGCGTGAGGAAGACGAAGCACCGGCTCAGGGCCTTCCTGTATGGTGTGTCAAACTTGCCAATACCGTGACGTATGAACGCATGCGACGACAGGTGAAGCAGTTATTACAGCAAAATCAAGAGTCAAGCAGTCAAGGCGCAGTACTACGGCGTATCTTGTTGGGTGGTGAAGCGCCGTCTATGCTGAACTCGGATACGCTTGCTGAAGAGGTTACGTTTTTTGATACTGGGTTGAATGGACCACAACGACAAGCAGTACGGCATGCGCTCGCTGCACCTGAACTTTGCATCATCCACGGTCCACCAGGAGTACATATTCCGATGGACTGAATAAGAAGCTAACAATCAGACTGGCAAGACGAGTACACTCGTTGAAATCATTCGACAATGTACACACCGCAACCTCCGTCTCCTCGTCTGCAGTCCCTCCAACATTGCCGTTGACAATCTCGCTGAACGACTCACCACTACTGGTATCTCACTGGTTCGAATCGGTCACCCTGCAAGACTCTTACCAAGCGTCATGGCACACTCGCTGGACGTGTTGGTGGCTCATTCCGATTCAGCACAACTCATTCGTGACATGCGACAAGAACTAGATGGAAACTTAGCAACCATGTCGAAAGTCAAGACTGGTAAACGAGCACCGGTCAATGGACCCGCTGCTGGTGGCAAGGAAAAAAAACGTGGCTTATACCTGGAGAATAAGCAACTTCGACAAGAACTTCGACAGCGTGAACGGGTGTGTACGGGTCAAGTCTTGAGCGCTTCAAGAGTGGTACTCGCGACGCTTCATGGGAGTGGTGGTGGTGTGTTGCGGGGTGAGCGGTTTGATGTGGTGGTGATTGATGAAGCTGCACAAGCGCTTGAAGCGCAATGCTGGATTGCCATGTTGCAAGTGGATAAAGTCATCTTGGCAGGTGATCATTTACAGCTTCCACCGGTGATCAAGACGGATGATGTGGGTGCTGTGCTGGAGGCCTATGAACCCCCCGCCACGGAAGCATTGCGCGGAAGTCTAGCAACGGAGAACCCCGCAGCAACGCTCTTTCACCGCCTACTCGTTCGTTTCGAACGTGAAAAGCGTCATGATGTGGTGTGTTTCCTGAGTGTACAGTATCGCATGCATGCACAAATCTGTCAATTTCCCTCACAGGAACTCTATGGAGGACGTTTACAACCACCCGACTTGGCAACGAATGATATCGGTGTGCATCTCCTGAAAGATCTGCCTGGTGTTTCTTCAACAGACGATACGACGACACCGCTTGTTTTCATTGATACGCAAGGGTTTGAGTTGTATGAAGATGTGTTGGATGAACAAGGCGGTAGTCGTTCGAACCTGGCAGAATGTACGCTCATTAAACATCATCTCGATGCGTTACTCGACGCTGGTGTGAAACTATCCGATATCGCCATTCTCACGCCATATTCAGCACAAGTCGCATTACTTGCTACTTTTTTCTTCACGGCTGATGCAACGAGGGAGTACATGGGTCTTGAGATTGGTACGGTGGATGGGATGCAGGGGCGTGAGAAGGAAGCGGTACTGCTGACACTCGTTCGGTCACAGCCCGGTGCATTACGGCGCCCACATACCTCGCACGTCGGGTTTCTCAAGGATGAGCGACGTTTGAATGTTGCCATGACGCGAGCACGTCGGCATTTATGTGTTGTTGGGGATGGTGAGACGGTGGGTGCGGGAGAAGGCTTTCTAGCGCGATGGATGGCGTTTCTTGGTGAGCATGCGGAATTGCGATTTCCAGAATAGCACAAAGCACAAAGCATGTCATGACGATTTTGAATGAATTAGTCAAAAAGAGAAGGCATAAAGAGAACCAAATGGAGTGACGACCTCTAGTACATGACGAACTTGCAAACACCTTTGCACGCCACGGTACAGCCATTACTGGTTGCAGAGGAACCGGTATACTTTCTTCCATCATACCCACAGTCACCATTCATTGTACCAGACACGGAGACAATCTTGATTTTGAAATTTGTGCCTTGCATGTTGTTTGGGTTGCCAATCAATGCGAGCCATGCAATACCATCAGCGTATCCAGCGCCGAAATTCATAGGTGCCCAGTTACCGAGTGTCGAACCCGGTGTACCCCATGCACACCCATCGACTTGTGAGATGCCAGCGTTGTTGACGTAGTACTGAGCAGAGGTTGGGTTGCCGCGCCACTTGAAGATATTCTGATCCGGTACAGACAACGGTGAGATGGCACCTGATTTGAGGAATGTCGGGTCAACCATGTTTTCACTACCCGGGTAGACTGTACGACCAATAGCAATCGCCTGCGATGCTTGATTCTCAACAAGAGCAGCTTGATGATCCCATTGACAGAGGTAAGGGACGGAAGGTCGCGAGAGGTAGAGTTTACCATCAGAGCCACACTTAAGACCACCGAGTGAGACGCCGTTTGCAGGTTGACCATCTTCTGGCCATTGCGTCTTGGACATGCCTGGCTGACAGGCATACGAGCAGTAATAACCAGGTCTGCACGAGTCTGTTTGTTCGTAGTCTCCTGAACCGAGTTGAATGGAGTTGTACCCATTCTTGCCCAGGTTGGGGAGTGCAACGACACCGTCGTACATGCCCGGGAAGGTGGAACATGCAAGCTTGCCATCTTGGAATTGTGTTGAGGGTGGTACAAAGTCACCGAGGGGTTTAGCGACAGATGCACCGGACGCAGCGTCAATGGCAAGAGAACCAACACCGCTGTTGCCGGTGCTGGGTGTATCGACGGGAGCGGCAGGTGCAGGTGCGGGTGTCTCTGCCTTTTTGGTTGTTGGTGCAGCAACGGGTGTCTCCTTGGCAGGTGCCGCGACAGGCGTTTCCTTGGCAGGTGCAGCGACAGGTGTGTCTTTGGTAGGCGCTACGATGGGCGCTGCGGCAGCAGTGGGTGCAGCGACATTGGCAGCGGTGATGAGATTCTCTGCTTGCTTGAATGCTTGTGGGACATTGACGACCGGGAGGGGTACGGCATCTTCCAGGATGATGGGAGACGCGGCGGCAGGTGCGACGGGTGCTTGGAGGGCAGTGGTAGTCACCGAGCCTGTACCTAGTGTCTTGCCATTTTTGTCGACTGTGACGGTTTCATAGACGATGACCTGGAGGCGTGTTAGTTGTGTAGTATGGAAGAGAGGACATACGACGTCTCGCTTTGCATGCTGATGCCTGCGTGCGAGGTGGTTGTGGTGGTGGTGGTGATGGGAGTCTGGGGCAGGTGCTGCGAACGATGCGCCGAGGAGGAAGGATGAGAGGAGAGCGACCTTCATGGTTCGTGTAGAGAGAGTGGTATGCCTTGCGAGAGAGAGAGAGGAAGCAGTGGGCAGTGAAGTAGTTGAGAGAGAGAGAGAGAGAGAGAGAGAGAGAGCTGGTGGTGGTGGTGGTGTATAAGTGAAGAAAGGGAAAGAGGAGAATGAGGAATGGGAAAGGGGAAATCGTGAAATGTTCATTCAGCCTCCAGGACGAGGAATAGACAGCAGCAGCTACTAGCCTACTATTCAGTCTATTCTACTCTCTACTACTCTAGCTATATTTACTCTATCTACTATATCACCAGCTTTTCCTCTGCACAGACTATAGCACACATCCAAATATCCCCTTGCTCTCCTCTCATGCCGCCCACCCTTTTTTCACCCCCCGCGCATCACCACATGGAATATAATATCTGATCACCTGCCATATCTCATACCTAACAGCAGCTACTTCATCAGACATCAAGCTACTCTACTCGGTACGCACACGCGGACATTCGTACCACTTGTCTACTCCTCCTTTCCCATTTATCAAGAGCACACAGGCCTCCGCCCAAAGCGCGCGCGTTAAGAGGAACACCAAATTTCGCGTCGAGGTGGCAGGTCCCCTCCCTTCCGCCCAATGGGAAATCTGCAACCACTCTGCACCCTTTGTCATTCGCATCTTCTTTGTATGCGTACCTGAAGTATGATCCATGTGCCTTGACATGACCATCCAGTCGTCTGTGCTACAGTGACACAGACACAGTTGCTCTATCGGAGATTAGAGGAGAGCCATGAGCCATGACATCAACGGGCTGTGCAGATTGCAGATCCGCCGCCAAGGAGGAATTGTCAATATAAACAAACGCGACGCTCCTGCTCTACAGCCTACAGCCGACAGGCCCCGACGCATACATCTTCCTCTGCATGGACCGACAGTAGACAAAAGCAGAGCATCCTTGTGCGTCGATGTAAGCATAGCCATGTATCAGAAATAGGAATTGTAGTGACCTGCCGCGGAAGCCCGCAAGGTCCGCCCTTATCTCAAACGACAACGACTCAACGGTTCAATCAACGCTACCCGTCAATGGGCCATCATGAGCCATTCAGGCGTTAACCCGATCTGGGCAACGAAAAGTTCATGGATGGCGATTTCGTGGACAACGTGGCTGGGCGCTCCACCGTCAACTTTTGCCCAACCTCAGGAAATGGCAATTTGAATTTCTTGCAAGCGAGCTGATGCATCGCCTATTCATGGCGTTGAATGGTGCTGGTCTTACGTACTTCTTGACCAGACACTGCCGGACGTTCACCCGTGAATGATGTTCTCACTTGAGCATCATGGCAGTGGGTGCATCATGCCTAGCAGCCAGCTGAGATCAAACAGAGTGCCGTTTTTTTTATTCACTCTCAACGGTTCCGATCTGCAACGGGGTAACCGTGTAACGTCGGAGATCCACTGAACGTCATGCAATTGAGACTTGTCGATTGTATGGTAGTCTTGAATCTTGTTAGAGGCCTGACAGGGCCACCACATGTTGTGACATCTATGATGTCGGCATTGAGTCGGCAGACTCGGCAATGACAGACTGACAAGTTACAAGTTGACAAGTTACAAGTTACAACCTCGCTTCATGGAGATTAAGAGATGCCCCGTCCAGCTGACTTCCAATCATGTACTAGACTGTATCAACGTCCAACGCACTTTCATTGATCAAGTGATCAAGCAAAGCAGAGCAAGACTGGAAGACAAGTCGGAGTAGACAAACATGGCGAAAGCAGTGAAGTGAGGAGTCAAGAGCGAGCTATTTTGGAATGTCCCCAGCAACCTGCTCACCAGATGGGCATTGACACCAGCAGACACCAAACTGCAAGGCTACTGACCATGACCTGTCAAATCATCGTGCAGCTCAGTGCTAGTTCAAATGACATGATAGCAACAATAAGGTGCTCACTCCCTGGGGCTTTGTATGATGAAGCTTCGTTGTTTCTTTGCCGTTCCGAAAGAACTCCTGCTCGTGACGATTGTAAGGCGGACCGGTGCAGTGGATGGTATCATGATGGAATCTACAACGATTAACGTCATCTGGAATATCATCGCAAGCTAGACATGCGAGCATGCCGGTACAACATGTTGTGTTTAGTTTGCCACCTAGACAATATGCCATGAGTATGGTAGCAGGGTGCGTATAAACTATCGACATGACCTGTCCACACGCTTGTCGCCTCAATCAGAAGCTTTTGAGCACCTGGATGATGCGCCTTTTGAGCTCGCAATGCTAGCTTCAGTAGCCTTGCGGTCACCAAGAAAGCGGACGGACAGAGCCAGTGCGGGCTATAGTCGACTGGCGGCTCAAGATGTAGTACTCACAGTTAGATCAGAATGGAGTATCGAGCCTACATCGGGGGAATCAAGAAGCGAGAGGGGAGCTGGATCGACCGTGGTTGTAGCCATGGTGGGAGCGTGCGACAAATCACTTTTTTTGAGCACAACGCATTGCGAGACGTATAGCTACAGCATCAGCTACAGACAAGGTATAGACCGCATCCAGCCATGGCAAACCCAAGACAACGACACAAGCAACGCTCCTCCCGCAAGACCAACACCCGTCGTACCGCAGACAAGTTGAAGAAAGTCAATATCCAGAGTAATGCCATCATCTCACAACACTGGGACAAGACCAAGACACTGCGTCAAAACTATGCCAAACTAGGACTCGTCACCAACCCAAATGTCAACCCTGCTGCAGGTGGTACGGAAAAATTGTATCCTGTTGCAAAGAAGGAAGAACCGATGGATGCGAATGGCTTGAAGAAAGGTGAAGCATTGATTCAGCGTGATGCTCAAGGCAACGTAACGGGTATCGTTTATGGCGATCCTCAAGATGAAGCAGTCATTCACATGACGGTACAAGAGCGGGAAGACGAGCAAGAGCGACAAAAAGTCATTGCAGCGCTAGAACAACGCGCGCACGAGCAAAAAGAACAAGTCCGTGTATCGAGCGATGGTGAACGTGCATGGCTTGCAAAGATTCAACAGAAGTATGGAGATGATTATGAAAAGGCAGCACGGGATCGTCGTGTGAATCCAATGCAACAAACAGCCGTGGAGATTCGCAAGCGTGCTGCAAGATTGACCGTCAAGCGTGGTTGAAGCACTAGTTGATGCGCTGCTGCCATTTGCGTGAGAGATGGTCGAATTGCAAGTCTGGAATAGTGGAGACATCAATATCGGCCATCACGAGCTGACGCCTTGCAACAACCTGCTTGCTTGCAGAAGCCGTCTTGTTGGCTGCTCGTAGCTGCTCGCGAATGCTCAGCAACACCTCGACTGGCGAGTCGCTCGCTTTGAAGGTAAAGTGAGGCCTGTACGTGGCATTGGCGTGGTAGACGGGCTGGAACTCTTGAGACGCCTGATCGAGTTGCAACAACATGAACGCACCCTTCATCTGCTCTGCCATGTCTGCACGAAGCTTGGCAAACTCATCGCGTGTCAGCTGCAAGCTCCGGTTGATGGCTCCAGGCATGGAGACTGTGTCGGGATCAACCTCATCCAGGTCATCATCATCCTCTGCGCTGTCAATATCATCGCGCTTGCCATTCTGCTTCTTGGCCTTCTTCTCTTCCTCTTTCCTCTGCTTCTCTGCTTTCTTCTCTTCCGCTTTCCACTGCTTCTCTGCCTTCTTGGCAGCGTCCTTTTGCTTCTTTGCATCAGCCTTTGCCTGCTTCTCTGCTGCCTTTGCCGCCGCTTTGGCCTTCTTTGCTTCCTCGTTGGCTTTTTTGTTTGCAGCAACAATAGCGCGACGCCTGGCAACTTCATCCGTATCATCCGACTCACCAGCACTAAGCCCCTGATAACGAAAATGATCCGACAAATAGCGTAAAGGACACTGGTGGAGAGGAGGGAACTTGTAGACTTGTTCCATAAACATTTCAGCAACAC
>QXDU01000235.1:0-151441 GCA_003717275.1 Protomyces pachydermus | reverse complement strand
AGAACATCTGTTGTTCTATTGCTTTCTCTTGCTTTCTGTGTTGTTCCATGATGGTCGTTCATAGACGTGCGATTTGCCACTGCCGATCACGTCGTAAGATCTTGACCGCGAGTAGCATCACCTCCAACAGCACATACGGACGAAATATCACTTTGTGCGAGACTGTGTACGGCGTGCTCGCATGTCGCTCGGATACGTTGCCACTAGAGACATGATTGCAGATCTGACAACCAAAGCACTAGGTCGGCAGAAGTTGCAAAAGTTCATGGCAATGCTCGGCCTTCGTCGCAAGACTTGCTAGCCTCATGGACGACAATGAGCTAGGTGGAGTGTTGTGTTGAGACGTTGATTTGTTTCAGGAGCTCATTGATGATGCGACGGTCAGGGGCCCAAGCTGACACGCTGGCAGGTTGAGGACATAAGTAGAGCGGCCGCGCTGCCCTTAGTCTAGTAGAGGACTAGTAAACTCAAGAGTTAGGCACAAACACCGTGTGAGAACAGACCCATCTTTCCACAAGTCTACCTCTTGAAAAGCAGTATCCATCCTCCACTGCGCTTTCATGATATCTGCTCATATCACTAGGTCAGACCTCGTACGAGGGCTAAACAGCGCGATGACCCTTCGAAAAAACCTCCTAAAAGCTCCAGGCCAAGTCATTCTTCTGTCAGTCATGTGAATTTATGTTCTCCCTGGATGGTGGGAAAGGAGCATCCAGCAAGCAGAGCAAGGCTGGCGTCGTGAAGTGTAGTAAAGATACTGCTGAGGTTCAGACAGGTCGCTGACAGGCTCGTCAGAAGCCCTGCTCCTTGTGAAGCGATCTTGCATACAATGTAATGGACCGGTGCTTCCTTGTGGACCTTCTCGGTTCGTCTGGTAACGCAACTCCGCAAGGTCGATTTGTGGCCTTATGCTCCAATGCTGGGGAGCAGGCTTTAGGACACTATGCTGCTTGTGCGCCAATCGGGCACCAACCGTTGGCAAGAGCAATGCGAGTAGGTGCCTGTGTTCCTGGATCTAGGCTGAGCCGGATAGGATCCAGATTCATTGAGACCGAAGCCTCGCAGACCGGGTGAATATATTTTCGCCCGCCAGTTGTGCACACGCGAAACCATTTTTTAGGCTTATCGTGTCAAATGTAGATGAGGAGCATCTCATCCGTGCGTGACGCCGCTTGAACAAACCCCGCGCTCTGTAGCGTCCTTCTCAGAGCGCGTTTCCACCAAAAAGTAACTTTATGGTGTGTGGGTTTGTTGTGTTGTGGTGAGATGTCGATTATTTCAGGGGCCGGCCGATTGATGATGCGAAGATCATTGGGCAGCTGGCAGCTGGCCCGCTGGCAAATTGAGAAGACAGAGCAAGAGAAGACGTGCTGCAGTCTCTTCGTAGCTAGCTGGAAAAGCAGGGAACGATTTGCGTCTGTATCGACGGTAGTGTAGCCATTCTCTATGGACAGGTAAATTCCAAGCGGCGAGTAGTTCTAGTCCTTGATGGCGTCGGCCTTCTTAACGCGAGGGGTGAGTCACTTCAAATGGGTGTGTATTATCACTAAATAGTCGCAACAATCATGCCCATATTTATAATTACGCAGTCCTGATGTTCTGTTGCCAACTTGCCGTTGCTACGGAAATGTCTTTGCTTGGGCTGCATGCATCTCGCCTAAATCGCTACAGGCCAAACGCTCGCCGACCTTCTTTTGAAGGCCCTCGGTCGAAGCAAGTACGAGCACTTCAAAAGGCTGCTCGGCACTAGCAAGGCCGGACGTGAGGAATACAGAATCAGGGGAAATGCTGGGCGCAGGCGAGTCTAGAGCGTGAAACCGGGAATCCAGGCATCCGGATTGTACCAATGGATTGACAAAATAGTCCCCTCATAAGCCAACGCAAGACCATGAATATCATAATATCAAGTTGCTTCTACTAAAATCTGCCCATAGTTCGACACAATCATTTGAAAAGTTGAATGGTTGCGAGCTCACCCGGATAGCGCCTGTGTGATGTCATCGAAGAAAGCTCGATGCTCTGCAAAAGGCGAGGTCGATGCTTGTGAGAGAAAGGTGGTGTAGATTCTTGCACTCATCCCTAGATGACCCTTGCCTCGCTGAAGACTCGTTGAGCTTGTCGGCATTCTCGTGCTGCTTTCTTGGCGATCATCGATATTGTTCATTGACAGTACTGAGACGCTGCTCAACGTTGATGTGTTGCTTTGGGTCCCGGATGCGCTGCTAGGTTTCACAGAGGCCTTACTCATCTCATACGTCTGGACAGGCGCCCTTGTCATTTTGCTGCATGGGAGCCAATTGCACTGCTTCTGCTAAGTCAACCCAGACAGACGAGACGATGCTCAACAACATTTAGTATGCCAGCAACATGTACAGAGGTTTTGGTTAGCCAAGAATGCGAGATTGAAACCTCGGGAATTGCAAAAGCTCAGCTCATCGAATGTGTGTCAGAACGACAGCAGAGCTAGGTTGTGTAAAAGTCTGTCAAGTAGCCTTCCAGTCGGACTATTACTTGCAGTAATCTTGTATCAGCGCAAGACTATCTGGCTGTTTCGCAGCGCAAGGAATGGCTGAGAGCCATCTACGCCCAATGTCTTGACCTTGTCGAAGACTTCTTGATTATGGTAGCGAGCCTTTGTGACCGGGTCGCAGTACACACTTGGAAGTCCTGTGATGTCGCAATAGCGCTTGGCCGGCAGCAGTGATGGTGTGGCCTCGATGTTTGTGAATGTTGGCGCGTCGACGCTTGTGGGAGGAGTAGCGGCATGCTGCAAGAGCATTTGCTTCAGTGGTCTCGGACGCGGTCGTTGGTAGGATGCAGACTTGAACGACATGGCCTTATTGTGGAGAGAGACAGCGAGGGTCGGGTCTTGGTTCGCCATGCCTTGCTCTGCACTGAGTCTGCAGCCAGTGGTGTGTATGGGAGGTAATTCTACGTCGGTCCTGGAGAAGCGAGTTGCGCAACTTCAAGACGACCATCGCACGCACGCACGCACGCGCTACAGCTACACTTCCTTGCGCCGGTCGCCTCCAAACCTAAACGCCTAGTCCAAGTAGAGCCATGCCCTCTAGCGCAGCGATGCGATCAGAAGCTACAACACCCAATGACTCCGCAGCAGCTCGCTTACAGCAGTTGCGTGTCCTACGTCTTCGTGCAAAAGATAGCAAGAAGCAAAATAGAGATGAGCTATACGCAGAGCATGCACGGCTCAGAAACGACCCGATCGCGGCAAAGAAGCTCGGCCTCAAGAAGAGTCAAGCGGTGGAGAAGCTGGCAAGGTTGGATGCGACTGATGCTGGCGAAGACTTTGAACGCAAGCGTGCATGGGACTATTCGATTGAGGAATCTCAAGCATGGGACAAGAAGGTAGAAAGGTCACAAAGCAACAAACGCCAGGCTGGCTTCAGCGATTATGCAGCCGATGCAGTGAAGCAATATGAGCGCGAAACAGCAGTACTTCGAAAACCTGGCTTGGAAGCGTACAACCAGCAGGAGGCTGAACGGCACGAGCAGGACCACACGCAGTTGGTACCGGCCCAAAGCTTCGCCTTCCTGGACGATCGGCCCGACAAGTTGCGCGTGGATGCGCTAGTAGAGAGCATCGCGGCGAGAGATTTGCAGCGCGACAGGAACAATAGCCGCAGAAGAGCCAAAGAAGGAGACCCTGGATCCTACATCAATGATCGGAATCGCAAGTTCAATCAGAAAGCGGCAAGGGCATACGATGAGTATACGAAAGAAATGCGCGATTCATTTGAACGGGGAACTGCGCAGTAGTTGTTGCGTTTAGTAGAGCTTCTTCATGTGCAATGTGTATCTAGAGCTGCTTTCTATCCGTCACAGCTGTTGGCTCATGAATTTGTATCTTGTTGATGCGCAACACAGTGTATGGCTGTTTGCTCTCGACCAGCTTGGCGTGTCTATTGCGCCGTTTCTTTTTAATGGTTCGAAGCATAGGCTGCTTTGTATGTTCAATCACGGTTGCCGAGCACTCGAACAAGTCCTCCTTGACGAACGGTTGGCCTCTGATAGTAAAGTCTCGCGAGCCGACCATTATTGCATGCGTCAGTCGCAGTGTGTCGCCAACGCTTGTATTCTTCAGGCGTGTCGGTAGATGAATGACATCCCCATTCGTGATTGTATAAGCCTTGCCGTCAATCCGCATTTTGGCATACTGCCGTGGTTGCAGCCTAAGCGCTGCCATGCTGTTGAGTAGCTGTGCTGGACCCTTCTTTGTCGCCGCGCCTGTCATCGACGCAAAGCCCCTCGTAAAGCTTTGTCTGAGCAGATTCATGCAAATGGGCGATGTCCGAACCATAGCGGGCTAGGCAGGCTTTGTCAAATGTGAGGACCTCGCTGACAGTACCGGTGGGAGAAGTGATGGTTCGCTGTAGAAATTTTGTGAAGCTTCGCGGTTGCAAGTTCAGAATTTTGTAAAGCAAAGTCGTCGAGGGTTCTATCAAGCGTTCTATATACAGTCTAAAGTCCTTTGCCAATCTTGAGAGCGTTCTCAATGGCATCCTTTGATTCATTCACAAGAGTCGTCTTGTACTCGGAAATCGACATGTCCAACTTGACGACATGCTTGTCCTTGACTTCCCATAGCTCCTCGGCGACTTGTCCAATTAATCGAAAATCGTGAGAGACAAGCACAACACCTCCTTCCCACTTCTTGCAAGCATCTGCCAGCGCGTCGATAGATTGAATGTCGAGATGGTTGGTCGGCTCATCGAGCAACAGGATGTGCGGCCGGTCTAGTGCCAAGGTACAAAAGACGACACGCGATTTGAGGCCGTCAGACAGGGTCCTAATCTCACTGGTCTGGTGCGTACCCGAGATACCGAAACGGCCTAGCCATGCGCGCCAGTAGGCCACCTCTTGTCCGGGATAGTCGGGCTTGTACTTGTTCATGACAAAGTCAAGCGGAGTCTCGTCATACGGTAATTGATCCGCAGAGTGTTGAGAGTATTTGGCAATCTTCAAGCCGGCATACTTTGACACAGATCCTTCCACTGGCGACAATGCACCAGTAATAAGATTGAGCAGTGTCGATTTGCCTGTACCGTTCTTGCCAACAATAGCAACCCTTGAATCCATGTCGATACCAAAATCGAGTTTCTTGTAGAGGGCATGCGCAATGTTGCCGTCATAGGAGAACCCAACCTCATTGAAGGCGATGATGGGCGGTGGCAGCTTGGATGTTTCCTGGAAAGCAAATGTGATGTGCTTTTCCATCGCCACCTTCTCAATTAGACCGGCAGCCTCCATCTTGTCGATAATCTTCTGCTTTGACTTTGCTTGCTTCACCAGGTTGGCATAGGTACCAGCAGAGGAGATAAATTTCTTGATGCTCGCAATCTCCTCTTGTTGCTTCTCGTACGCCTTCATCTGATTCGTCTCGTTTTCGCTCTTAGTACGCATGTATGTCGAAAAGTTACCTCCATAGTAGACCAGCTTCTTCTGCACGGTCAGATCCATAATGTTGGTGCAGACGTTGTCCAAGAAGTCTTGTGAATGAGAGTTGACCACAAGAATGTGATTGTAGGTTGACAGATAGGTTTCGAGCCAGACCACAGCCTCGAGGTCGAGATGGTTGGTAGGCTCGTCGAGAAGCAGAAGGGAAGGCTTGATGAACAGCGCTTTAGCAAGGGCGACACGCATGCGCCAACCTCCAGACATATCCTTTGTGGCCTTGGCCATCATCACCTTATCGAAACCAAGACCGTTGAGAATCGCCGCTGCTTTAGCCTCGAATGTAGATGGGTCTAGTCCTTCAAGCTGTTCGTACTTGGCCTCCATGAGAAGCTCGTCAACCTCATCAGCCATAGAGAGCTTCTCAATCTCCTCCTCAATCTTCAACACACGCTCACGAGCGGATCCAATGATGTAGTCCACTGCGTTGATTTCCATTGGTTCTGCTTCAGCGTTGAGCAGGTAGACATCAATGTGATCAGGAATCTCAATGTCGCGGGCAAATAGACTATTGAGGAATGTAGACTTTCCGGAACCATTTGCACCAAGTAGACCATAACGTTGTCCCCAATTGAGCTCAATGGTTGCGTCCTCAATCAAAACTCGGCCGTGGAAAGACAATGTATAAGATTCAATCTTGATATCGCGAGACATCTGCATGGACGTCAGCACACCCGTCGCAGTACGCTCAAAGTTATTTGAGTCCGCTAGTGCTTGAGCCAATGCATCTGGTGTAGTCTCTGCACCCTCGCCAACAGGAGTGTTTGATGACTTGGGGGTCGATTTCTTCGAGCCCTTGCCGCGGGCTTCGCGAGCGGCTTCACGCTTCAACTTGGAGGCCTGTGTTGTTAGCAGTCAGTCAACTTGAGTCTGAGGCATTACGCTTTTGGACGACATTCTTGCCTCTGGTGTAGGTTACGCTTCGTTGCACGGCAACGTCTGTACAGGCCGACCGTGTGCGCAAAAGAAAAAAAACTAAGCAGCCAAGCGTGAGTCGCAGCGTTCATGGTCAGCGGCACGTGGGCGGTGTCATCAGATGGATATTCTGACTGTGCTACAACTTGCGCTTCTTGACTGCGGGCGTAGGCTCGAACCCATCGTCTGAGTCCTCTGAGCTGGATGCCTCAGCTTGCACCTTTTTGCTTGCACGGGAAGTTGCTGCAGTATTTCGTTTGTTTGCTGCCTTAGCTGTAGTCTGTGACGGCGCTTGCCTCTTTTTCGAGGTGGTTGCTTTGTAGCTTGCTTCAGAATCGCTACCCTTCTTTGCGCTAGCCTTTCGAGACGGTCTTGGACTCTCCATCTTCTTCACAGACTGTTCATCCGCAGACTCGAAGTCGGAGTCTCGTGCTGCCAGTCTTGCTTGCTTGCGCTTAGCCAGGTCATTTCTGTGCGCCCGGGCATGCTCGCCCAATTCTCCCTTGCTGGACTCAATTGCTTCTTCCACTGCTTCGACTGCTGTCTTGCGGTCAACAATCAGTTTGACCTGCCTCTCTAGATGGTCCTCGACGAAATCCTTCACTGCATCCTTGTCATCCTTCTCGACGTACTTCGTTACGGCATTGGCCATTTCAGTCTCTGGAAGGCACTTGAGCGACTGCTGCTCCAAGTATTGCCGGACGAGCTCACTCACAGGTACTTGTTCTGAGTTGCCATTTGGCTGATCAGGTTGATGAATTTCGGGGTTCTTGCTGCGCTTTGCTGCTTGTTTCTTCTTGAGATGGAACTGCACCACATCAGTGGGATTTGCGACACGTCCAATGAATCGCTGTGAGAACCTCTGCGGATTCTCTATTTCAAAGTGATCACCAGTCTCCGCGTCTTTGGTGTAGTCTACACGAACCCGAATGAGCGGCAGGGGGCAGTCGCTGCGCGTCAAGGTTGTGTGTTCACCGTCGGGCTCGGCACCCTGATGAGTCTCCAGCCACTCGTCAATCGCTTCTTCGATAGCTTCATCGACTTTGCGGATCAAGAAGTCAATCACAGCAGCCTTACCTTGCTGCGCCTTGCCATTCTTGGTTCGATTCTGAGTTTCGTCAATTTCATCGAGCAGTCGGTACTCCTTCATTACGAACGGTCGCACGGTCTTCAATGGGATCTTCTCCATTGAGAAACCCTTCCCTTTGATTGTCAGAATGCCAACGTGCTTAGTCTGCGCTTCACCTTGGCAGAGACTCGTTGCGACAGATGATCCGGGCTGACATACTGCAAAGCCTTGTTCCTGGTTTTCCACAGGATCAATCAAGCATTCGTGTTCATGGCCCCATACAATCAAATTGAACCAGTTTGGAATCATGGACTCTGGCAAGTAATTTGTTGCAGAATGAGCATGGTGATTTTGGTGCACAGCAAGAATATTGAGCCAGCTGTCATCCACGGTCCCAGTATCATCAAGACTGGGTCGCATGAAGGCCACCTTGCCTGACCGCATACTTTGATGGAGGCGCTCTTCGCGCACGTTTGACAGACCATAAAGTGCAAGCCTGGTCGCTCCTTTTTGCATCAAGATTGGTCGCACTGTAATATCGTTCGACTGCGGAACACGACCGAAGTAATTGACAAAGCCAGCTGCCTGAATGATGTCAAGGGCACAGAGCCCACCAAACTACTTGGTTAGCTAGTCATGAAGTACGTCGATGAAGAAAATTACTCCGGAAGGATCGTCGTGGTTTCCATGTATGGAGTAAACCGGAATAGCGACATTGACATGGTAATCTTGTGTGTTGATGTGCTGAACATCCTTGTCGTGACCAATGACAGGGTCATCCGCAAGGACTTGTACCTCGCACGGCTTATTGCCCAGGCAGTTGATGCGCAAGGAGCGGATCACCTCAAACATTGAGCTTTGCGACGGCTTGCTGTCGTGAAACAAATCGCCGGCCAAAAGAACCATATCAACGTCTCTATTCTTGGCGAGCTCCATAACTTCATTGAAGCTGTTAATTGAGTCTCTTCCTCGAATGACATCTCGCTCGGCATAGCCAACATGACTGTCTGATGCAACAAGTATGCGTATTGTCGCACTCGTTTCACTTGTTTCAGCAACTTGGGAATCTTGGACCAATACTTCATTCGCATCCTGTGAATGAATCGCTCGGCCTCGCGCGGCACGACCCTTTGGGGCCATGGTATTGCGGAGAAACCCGGCCGAGTAAGATTTGGATCTGGTCCGCTTCAAGTGTAAATGTAGATGCGCATCAAAGTGAGAAGCGCTAGTTTTGCTAGCAAGGTTCACGCAGCTTGAGAGGCCAAGCAAAATGCGATCGCGTCGCGCGGTCTTAAGCTTGCAATCGTGTTTTCAGTTTCAATTTTCGAGCGCGACGATATTTTGGAATCTGGAACGCGCACCCTACACATTGACAGAGCTTAGGACTCGTGCGCGTTTTGAGATAGCTAGCTTGTCGGACTCGCACAACTCATGTAGAGCTTCTGAAAGTACAGATAATGAGCTCAAAAGATGACCCGGAAGATATCTTGGCACCTGATAGCGATCCCGAGAATGAGTGCTGCACGGATCGCATCAAAAAGCTTGCGCAGCGTTATCATCGCCAACAAGATTTGTTTATACAGAGCTCCCTTCTTCGTTTTTCGGTGTCTAGAAGTCCTTGGCGTAGCGTGAAAAAACGCGAGTCTCGTCATGCGCTCGATGAGCTTCCACGAAAGATGCGCGCAGTCGAGGTAGGCTGTGTCGAGTCGATGCCATCGCCACCTCGCAAGCGGGCAAAGGTGCTTGTCGCAAGCACACGCGATGAAGTTTCAGGCGTCAGCCGGGCGCAGCTTCCTTGCATGCTCGACCTTGGAAAAAGTGTCGCCTGCGAGCCTGGCCCAATACGCTTGGTCAATTTTGAAGATCTTACACCGGAGACGCAGGAGCAAACCCTTGGTAGCTTGCAGTATCAAGAAGTCGTCGTTCGTGAACCTCCTCAGGGATCGCATGATGCTGAGGAGTGTTCAAGCGGCCCAGCCATTCAACCTGCGTCCGACGGCAATCAAGCAGAACAAGATGAAGAAATACCTCGTCTGCTTTCTGTTGCTTCTGCAGATAGCACTCTTCGGCGCACCATTGAGCAGCAGTGCGTGCAAACGTTATCGTCCTCCAGACCTGACACAGCTGAGGAATGCCCTTCGGCAGAAGATACGGCTCAACTCAATCCCCTGATGCCTTTGAAGAGTACAGCCGAGATCCTGGGATTTAATGCGCCAAGTGCACAACAATCGATGCAGTCGCCACAAACTAGTAAGCGTTCAATGTCAGACATGCCATCTGCTACGAACATCAGTATCCCAGAAAGAGGTCTGACGCTCAAAAGTGACTTGGTTATATGTACTTCAACGAACCAGACCGCGACTCGGCTTGTCAACCTTCCGCAAATTGCAGTATCTGATGCGCATTTTGACCCGGTTCTGCTTGCAAGGGCAGAGCGTCCATCCGTATCCCAAGCCGCGAAAGCTATTGTTGATGTCGCTCCAGAGTATCAAGAAGACACTCCTGCTCCAACGATGCTTGCAAATGACGCACCGGGGGCTGGCCTAACGCAAGATGACTCCCACTCACAACTACCAAGCAGAGTTACTCCCCCGGCCGTTGCAGTAGATGTGACCTGTGGTCGTCTTGATTCTCAGGTCTTAGTTCTCGAGCCATCGGCAAACGCCAGCTTTCCGAATCAACAGATCGATACTCAAGCAGAAGTACAGTATGCTCAGGATTCACTCTCGCGAGCTGCAAGAATGGAGCTTCTGCCAATTGACTCGGTAGATGCGCATGCTGCAATACCACAGCCTTTGCAGTTGCCACCGTCACGAACAGATGAGTCTTGCTCTAGTCCCGCAATGTGCGCCGGACAGGTTGGAGGTAACGCCCCTATAATGTTCCTCCCTGCTCCGTTTGAGGCTCCGCCTCTCGCTCAGTTCGACACATCCCTGGATTTTGTCGAGCAATACCTGAACAATACAACCTGGAATGCCGAGAAAGAAGCAGAGAAGCTCATGTTGGATCTACCGTCTTGAGAAGGATTTGAAGCTCTTGGATTACAATTGTAGAAATTAGCTATTGAGAAGTGCTTGCAACTATGAATGATACGAACGGGCCATGCAGGGCATTGTACTGCAAAGTGTCCTGCACACAGTGCACCTCTCACTGGACATGTTCGAATTCATGCATTTGTATTGCACAGGCAGTTTTTCTCGGCCGATCAGCGGGGCTGCATGGTGTAGCATGTCCATCTGACTTTGCCACCCGCGCTGCAAAAAGTTGCCAACAATATACAGTCTGCTCAGGTTTCCAAATCGTGACAACAACCTTGTTTAAGCTTCATAGCCACCCTTCGAGCTCGGCATACTTGCTTTTGAACTGCAAACGCAGGAAAGATGCCGGAAAACGCAAAGAAAAAGAAGAAGAAGCTTTCTAAGGCTACGAAAGCCAAAATGCCATATCTAGCACCTTCTGCTTCAGGCTTTGGTTGGACCGCCAATACTTACTGGTCAAGCTGACCAGACAGAAGAGTTTTTTGCGGACGTTCCTATGCGTGCAGCAGAAGCGAAAATTGAGCTAGAACTGTATCGTACTGACGTGCCAATCCTCGAGCGCATTCAGCTGGCTGTCAGTCGATTCTATGGAGCGAGACGTTTAGACGCCCTACCATGGTTGAAAGCTGTCTTTGACGCATATCTTTCATTCTCGGGCCTTCAAACGGGAACTGCGTAAGCCATCTCACAATCGTCAACATCGTACTGATCATCAGCGGTCAAGAACAAGCTGATGAATTAGATGAAACTCGAATAATATCAAGCGACGACCTCGACTTTGAGTATTGCTCTCGTGCCTTCATGTCTGGTAGGTGCGAATCTGCGGCCGGTCAGTCTACAGTGGAAAGGTATTGAGGCAAGATTCATTCGAACATACTGACCAAAGGCTTCGCGATGCTCCATTGATCGTCAACAATTTTCTCCTCTATCTGTTGAGGCACAATGTGCTACCAGAGCTGAGTTCACAGCTTGATGCTGCCATTCAGATTGGCTGCTCGGCTTCTGTGCAAATGAGCAAGAAGTAATGCACCATGTCGCCTCAGCGTCAGGCTAATGATAGCAAATTGCTCGCTATGAATATTCCTGATGACCTCGGTGTCGCTCTATCAAATTTGTTTGGTGGCATGTATCACGGCTTACCAGCAAAGAACCCTTGGCTTCCTGACTTCAAACTTCCCAAATATGCAGAAAGGAATGCAGCTCTTGCGTTCGTGAGACAACTTCTGCCAATGGCGTTGGATGATACAGATGCACTGGGCGCACATCAAAAACGACTGGATATTGTGTCAATCAAGCAGCTGATGTATGCCAATGATACTTTCAGCTTCGCCATCACGGAGCTTTGGACGCCACCTGAACACTCTGAGAGTGATGAGGAAGAGGCAAGCCATACATGGGCAGAGATGAAGGTGATGCTTTTGACATCGAGCATCAACCAATACTGCTACATCGGCCAAAGTAAGACCTACCTGTAATTCGGATAGGCGCTAATGCTTGCAGAAATTGAAGCAACATTCATTCAACCTGCAATACCAGGTGTCGACTGGTGGTTCGTGGACAACGTGACAAGGACTTGGCCAGCTTACTACATCAAATGCTAAAATGCCGCCACAGGTGAACAGAATTACTACAGTGGTTCGTCGTCTCGAAAACTCCCAGCAGCATTCACCTTGCCAGGCATTCCTATAGCTCGCACACGATAAATGCATGTGTAGTCAGGGTTACCCCAATTTGAATTGACTCTGAACAGAACCTGGTCTGCGAGAACGCCAGGCTGTCGCAATCGTGGAGGAACCGTGAAAATTTGCGCAGCCTGTGTGCCGTGATAAACATTGTATTCGATATCTATGACGTGAACAAAACCACTGGCCGGTGCAGCTTTCATGACGCGCGAGCCTGCCATGATGTCGTCAGCACTGTCCGTGAGATGAGCCCAGATTTCGATGGCGCGAGGTGCGCTGGATGCATCATGTGCAATGTCAGGATGAACATGCTCCACGACAATATCAGTCAAGGTGATGGGAAGGCTCAATTTGATTGCCAGAGATCCCTGTGTACCGGGAAACGCCCAACACATGCCGACCTTTGTAGATGGATGAATCGCGACGGCTGGTGGGTGCGACCGAATGCTTCCTACGCCAGGGAGTACGCCTGAGACCACTCTCTGAAGCAATGCCCTGGGACTGTGCATGTATGTTGGGGATGTCAGGAACGGATTGACACGACCGCCAGCATTGTATGCCGCATAGTCAGGCTTGTCGATAACGTCTATTGAATGTTTCAATAGCGCTTCCGAAACGAGGTAGTCAATCGCCTCAGCGCTCGCGGATTTTGAGTCATTACGCTGCGCTGATGATGCAGAAATTATTCGATCAGATTTTGAGGAGGCGTCGCTAGCGAGCTGATGCGCCGTGTCAACAGTCTCAGCTAGTTGATGCATTCTTGTATCCAGGCTCCTTTTGAAAGTTTTCAATTCATCCGTCAGGAGACTTAAGAACTGAGGTTTTGATACGATCAAGCCATCATTGTCCTCTGCAAAGCTTTGCAATGACTGTTTGATGAATGTATTCAGCTCATCTCTGTGAGCAAGTAAAGTCTCGGCGAACGTTGCAGTCTGGTTGATGTCGGCTGTTCGCGCTGTTTGGAGCAGAGTCCAAAATTTCGGATCAATGAACAAGTCGCCACCCGGCTGCAAGTAGACTGGCAGCCTTGCCGGCAAGATGGAGTCGAAGGTCTTGAGAAGCTCGTTGTGCAGCTTTTTAGAATCTCCTTCGCGCTGCAGATTGAGGAAGTGAACGGCCTTTTTCTGCTCTTCCAGAATAAACTTGAGACTGTCTACATCTTTGTCGAGATGTGCACCTGAGCGTATGTAATTCGCAAGTTCTTGCTGCTGTTGTGAAAGCTTCTTCTCCAGTGAAGAGACTCCAGCTTGCAGTTGTTGCAGCGTATCAGCAGTCCTTCCTGTGCGCCTCTCATCTTCCAACAGACGCGCCTGAATAGCCTTGAGATCATGAGACATCTGTTGAAGCTTGGTTTGAGTATCTCCAACGCCCGTTGCCAATGAACTTGAGCTTGAAAGTAAGATCGCCTGGTCTTTTCGATTCTGCGTGCCCTGATCTGCCAATCGGGCATACTCTGTTTGCAGCTCTACGACCGCCGCTTCCAGCGATACAAGACGTTGCCCAAACTCAAATGGCGTCTCCGGCACAATACCAGAGTTGCTAATGCTGAGAGGATTGCGTCGATAGGGACTGAGCTGCAAGTCCGGGAGCATGAAGTAGAGTGGGAGCAAGAGCAGACACCCGAGGATGGCGAAATGTCTCCAATCTGAATTGCGCCGGAGCCTTCTGATAGACATAAGCGCATTGGTTCGTAGATCTGAGTAGTGTTGCATCGCTCGATCGTAAATTGACGTACTGGACATCGACTGACTTTGCAGGTCACTCATATTCTCATCGGCCGAAACAACGCCGATGTGGCCGCTGTTGAATTGGCTCTCCTTCTTGGCCATGCCGAGTTGACCCAACAGAGCGTCATCATCCAAGTCCTCCTCAGCGGATGACTGAGATAGCTCATAGTCGAATGAGACATGCGTGGTCGTATCTAACTCTGCTGTACGGTCCTCGAGGTCTTGCTCCGAGATAATTGAGGGACTGCCACGGCCGATTGACCGACTGCTGCTGCGCAGAGAGCGACGCCGATTGATTGACGCTTCAATGTCCTCAACAGCAATAGACTTGGACGAGGCAGATGCCCTTGAATACTCATGACTGGTATCTTGCTCTGCACTTTCGTCACCGTCCAAATCCATCGAAGGGAGACGCACGGAGTACTCTGACTCGCGAATAGCAGCGTTGAATGCTCCGGCAATCGAGTCGCTGTTGTTTCTCGAGCCGACCTGGGTAGGTTTGCGCGCACTGGGAGACCCGTATGAGTACGACGGGGGACCACCGACAACTGGCAGGGCGGCTGGTACACCCTCGCTCAGACGCGACCTGATACGCGCTGGACGCGCAGCTGCTCGGCTCTTCTCCCCTGCGGGTGTGAACATGTCGCGGGGTGAATGGCTCTTGTGGTGCGAATGCGCAGTGCACTGGCAGTACTTGTAGCAGTAGAAGCAGTACTTGTGGCAGTGGCAGCAGACCTGCCCCTCGCCCTTTGTGCTGTGGTTGTGTTTGTTGCTGGTTCGTGTTCTTTGTTTCGCCTGAATTCTGCTGCTGACGGCATAGAACCACCAGCAGCTGAGCTACCAGCATCCAACTAGACAGACTCCATTGGCGCACAGCAGCAGCCGCAGCGACCAGACTTACGGCATACTCTGCTCTATCATTCGCACCTTCTTCATCCATTCTCGCTACCCTACACCTTCTTGCGGCCCACGGTAGCGCCACTTGTACACCCGCCCTTGATCCTATCCCAAGACGGCCGCCTCGGGCACAGTGACTGCAAGGCGCATCAGCAAGGGCATAACGAATGACGCCATGACAATTTCATCTGATGAGCCCGCGCGATCGAGTCGCAAAGCCTCAGACAGATTGCAGGTCTTCAAACACAGCTCGAAGGAACCAGTAGATGTCGCGCAAGTGCGCCGGGACGCTCGATTGCAAAGCTCGCAAGCCGTCACTGACGACGAGCTACCGCGCAGTGTCAATGATGCGCACGAGCTGGAACTCGGTGCTATGCGTTCCCCGTGTTCAGCAGACCATGTATCCACTACCACAACAGCAGAATTCAAGGCACATGTGCGAAGTTTTCTTCCCTTGGTGGACCTGGCTTCTCCGCCCATGACCCCGCCAGTCTTTACTACATCTCCCATCAGACGGAAATCTGTTGCGTCTTCGTTCCTTCCTTTTTCTGCAAAGCCAGAGCAACGTCCAAGCACATCTCCTGATAAAGCAACAGATGCATTGAACGGAGAGCGAGATCCCCTTTCCCCTCAGATCACTGGATTTGAGAGTGAAGTTGAGGCATTGGACCTATATAGCGACACTGAATTCGCTGACCAAGTAGAAGCCGACGCACACAACGACGACATCGAATGGAGCATAGGACATGGACGTGTTCCTGGTGTGGTGTCTCTCAAACCATTCAAACATCAGGTAGGCGGGCACAATCCAATTTTTCGCTTCTCTGAGCGTGCAGTCTGCAAACCTTTGGCGAATAATGAGAATGAGTTTTATGAAACGATCGAGGAGAAGCACCCAGAGCTACTCCCGTTCATGCCAAAGTATATCGGCGTACTCAATGTCACTCATCGCGACACAATCTCTGGCGCGTCGGATCAGTCGTCGCAGCCGTTGACGCCTGCACCAGAGGTTGCCTTTGCTCAAAATCGGCACATTTTTCCAAGAAACATGCTGGCAAAAGCAGGAGCTACTCAAGCTGTCGTCGCTGGAAATATCGGCGCAACCACAGTCAACCGGAAACTTCAAGAAGATGTACTACGCGAAGTATTTGCGCCTTTCCATCGCTCGAGACACGGTCGACGATCCGGTGTGCATCGAAGCACTGGCGAGATTCCGCATCATGGACTTGCATTTGATTCAAATTTGTCATCTCCTCACAGAGCCGGGCGCCATCAGCAGCTCTCTCAGCTTAGGACCCTGCCAAGTTCAGCTTCTCTCTCAAGCATGAATGAGAACAACTTTCAAGAGGATTCGAAGCTACGCCGTCGGTACTCTAGCGGTCTCCTTTCTCGACTAGCAGATCAAGTCGATAACCAAGAAAGATTTGGCTCATCGCTTGACGCGCACAAAAGCTCAGTTAGCAACCGAAATTCGCCGTCCCAAAAGATCAATTGCCCTTCGCCATTGAGTCGCCTAGATGACAATGCCGAAACCGACGTCGACGACGACGTTTCAGTCTTCGCAATGGACGAGATGGATCTTGACTCAATATCTGAATGGACCCGGTCAAGGGATCTGACTGTTAAACCTGTACATGATCGCGCGCCTGGACTAGAGCCCCTTTTTACTCGGCCCAATGTCGCTAATTCAGGCCCTGTCAACCAGACGGACCCCCCGGAAGATTCTGGCAAGATTGAGTTGCCCACTTTTGAAAAGGCAAAGTTGACTTGGTCGCAGAAGTGCGCTGAGCGAGACAGAGATAGGCGCATGGAAGAGCTGAAACGACAGGAGGGCGACAATATGCCAGCTGGCGTCCATACGCGCATACAACGCTTCATTCTGATCGAAGACTTGACTAAAGGTATGAATCGACCGTGTGTACTCGACCTGAAGATGGGCACTAGACAGTATGGCACGCAGGCAACGGAAGCAAAGCGCAAGTCCCAGCGCAAGAAGTGTGCAATGACAACCTCGCGTGAGCTTGGTGTTAGGATATGTGGCATGCAAGTTTGGAACAAGAAAAAAAGGATGTCCACATTTCAAGATAAGTACTACGGCAGGGATCTCAAAGCTGGTCGTGAATTCCAAGACTCCCTCACAAGCTTCCTTCACGATGGCCGTAGTGTTGAAGAAGGAGGTGGCGTTCTTGTGCACCACATTCCCAAAATTCTCACCAAGCTCGCTGCTCTGGAGGATATAGTGAAGGGACTCAAGGGATATCGCCTCTATGCTAGCAGTCTGCTCCTTTTGTACGACGGAGAGACCGCTGAGGAAGAAGAATTCTCGAAAGCAAGAGCTGACCAGCCGACTGCACAGCGACAAATGCCTACTCCTCCGGAAATCCGCATCAAAATTGTAGACTTCGCCAACTGCATCACCGCCGAGGCTGGCTTCAACTCGGACCCCAGACCTCCGGCGCATCCAGAAGTTCATGATGCGGGTTACGTGCGCGGCATTCGAAGTCTGCGAATATATTTTCAGAGGTTTGTCTGCTCTCTTCTCTTTCCTTGCTAATATCAGAATATGGGATGAAGCCGCGAGGCACGATAGACGTGATCGCGACGAGGTAGCACTCGCGTCTGAGGACATCCTCCAGAATTTGGAGGCTGACGAAGGTGAAGTAAGCACTTGATGTGAGCTTTGCATAGAGATCAGTATAAATTAGTCTTTGTAAGCTACTGAGCTTTGCACAAATCAGCTTTTCTTCTCCATCAATTCTCGGAAATAATCTTGACCCTTGGTCTCGGCAGAAGGTTGATCGCGTGCGTGGCTGGCCAATTCTAGACTTCTGCCCAAGGATTGCAAGGGACGGACCGCTACCAGTGCTTTCTTCCTCCTTCCAATCGACGACGGGAGCAGGACAGTTTTATCATGATGCTGAGGATTTGACGCCTGCAGAAGCTCAGAAACTTGGCCGACGTGGACTGCTTTGTTGTCAAACACTCGACCTTCAAGAGCAAGAGCAGCCTTGCCTGCAGATGCTGCATCCACGAATTCGATGATTGCACCCCCATGATCTGGGCGAAGCTCAACTTGATGGACTGTACCATACTGGGTACAAACTTCGGCAAGGTAAATCTTATTGACAGTGTCTGCCAGATTCAAGAGGGCAATCGCCTTCATACTTTTTTGTTTAGCCCTCGATCGATCGTTTTTTAGCCCAGTAGAACTATCTCGCTGAGATGTTGCATGCTGGACCTCCAGCGCTCGCCCGTAAAATTCGTGACCGTTCAATGCGAGGGCAGCTGTTGCCCCTTCAGCTTCCTTGAATGCAACAAAGGCAATGCCATCATGGTGCTTGGTGGAGAAGGTTGATGGCATTCTCACCTGTTCCACCTCACCATTTCGCTCGAAAAGCTGTTTAACGTCGTCCATTGTTGCAGACCAGGAAACTCCTTTGACGAATAGTTCGTGGCGGCTAAGGACATAGTTAGCAGGGCTTGGGGAAAGATATTATACGTTTTGTTTTGGCGAGACGTTCGTTTCGAAGGGTCAGAAATCTGCACTGATAAGGTCACACCATCAATCGACATACCATCCTTGCTCAGTGCGCTCGAAGCATCAGCTTGACTTGTCATCTGAACGTACGCAAATCGTCGAGATTGGTTGTAGGCAAGACTCGGTAAACGTACATCCAGCACAGGTCCCACCTGAAGTTAGTCATTGCCTTGTGTCATGGGCTCTTACATCGCCGAAAATATTTGCAAGTGCGTCGGAGTTGAATGTCGGTGGAAAGTTTGTAACAAACAGCGCCGTACCCGATGCGCTTGTGACGCTGCCGCCTTGAGTCAATATCGGCCCCAAGTACTTCTCGGCCTGCTTTATATCTAGAGTAAGCGACATCCTCGACCGTCCTTTGCTTACCAATTTCTCTGTCATACTCGAGGTAAAACAAGCCACGATCGTCATTGGTGAGTGTCTTGATATCAATGATTTCTCCTATCTGAATGGTCAGCGATTGCAAGATGCTTTGGACGGAGCGGACCTCTTTTGTCAGTTCTCTGAGCCGAGACTGGTCTACCGCCGGGATAAAAGTCTGCACAATGATGGTTTTGAATTCTCGATGCCTCGTATTGTTGTCCACATCCAGCTTGTGCTTCTTGATAGGTGCCTCCTGACTTATGTCTTCACTGGAAGCTTTTCGCTTGTCGATTGTCCGGACACTGGCAAGCTCATCATTTGAAGCAGCGACTCTCTCACTATCAGCCCTCAGATTGACGGCCAGAAGTTTGTTTGCCTTTTTGACTACAGCCGCTGCTTTGGCGAAAGCCTCGATCGATCCACTTTCGAGGGCGTGACAGAGCAAAGCATCGTGCAAGAGCTGGGGTGCATCTTCAGCCTCAAGTGATCCCGACTTGAGCACAGTGAAAGCACTGCTGCTAGGACTATGATGTTTGTCCCATTGGTAACGAGTCAGCCAATACATGGCATACGATGAATGGGTGCGGGCCAGCCTGTTCCAAATTTTGGATGCAAGCTCGACCTTGCCTTGCCTCGTATATTCGCTAATGAGCAATCGATGCAGCAAGAAACCTTGGTCGTGCCCGATTTTTGACACTTTCTTGCACGCGAGTTCTAACAAGCGCACGGGTCTTCTTTGCACAGGGGTTTCTTCGGCTTCACAATGTCGCAAGGCCAAATAGGCAGCTGATACAAGTTCATTGAATTCGTTGAGGCTTGAGCGAATTGCTCGAATGGATAGAGCATTATCGAAAGCCTGCCATATTTTGTTTGTTGTGTCTCCGCCAGCTCGAGAGCTTTGCGCAATGCATTTGGCTAGGAAGCCCCAGAAGAGCGCATAGCTTGGACACATGGCGACAGCTCTCTGCGCAAAACTCAATTGAGTGTCCAGGTCGCAGCTTGACGAGAGTTTCTGATACAAAACGATGCCTTGCTCCCAGATTCTAGCATCGTATGGATGGGCATTTAGCGAACGCTCCAATAGGGCGATGCCAAGGTGCACAAAGTAGTCGCTCTTTAGAGGTTGCTCGCATTGCCATGTAAAATAGTCAAGATACGCTTGAAGAGAACCATCAGTCTGCTTTAGCATCAGTTCATGATCTTGCCTTTCCATCAAGGCTTTTTTAGTAGTAGCGAACGTGATACTGGCGCGACTGAGCAGATCCTCGTAGTTCGAGTTGTCGTATTTGGTGACAAATGAAGAAAAGTCGCTGAAGGTCTCTTCCAGGGTCAAATGGGGTTGCGAAAGCCGCAACATGAAGACTTCCTCAAGTTGTTTCACCTCTTCCGGTTCGGGGTCATCTGGCGCTTTGTAGAGCAAGCGTTTCCAGTAGCGGATCCAAATACTTTGACTCTGATATTAGCAGAGTAAGAAAATGCAGGATCATACACTGTCGATGAGAAAGGCTGTACTGTTTACTGCGTTTTCGTAAATCGAATCGATACTGCCAGGCGTACAAGAGGACAACTCGTTTGCATTGGAGGCGAGGAAGTCTAGAAACATGTGCCAGAGTTTGGGTGACTTTCCATGCTGGACAGAGAGTGAGTGAAGTTCCATCAGTGTATTAGCGTCCATGTCTTGCCAATCATTTAACCAGTCGATCCATAGAGCTTCGGTCAGCAAGAGAGCTTCTGAGCAGCGCAGCCTAAGACGCTCCAATTGATCAGCTGCCAAGCTTATGAACGCATCCGGTATGCACCGAGGAGAGGTCACGAGCTTGTCATTGACCAACTGAAGGAGTGTCTCTTCCGCATCTTCCGCTTGCATATTTGGCATTGCTCGGTAGAAACAAGCACTCTTGAATCGCAATGATAGAATAGAAAGCTCAGAGACGCAGCCGCGTGAGTTGAATAGCTTCAAAAAGGTGTATGAGGAGTACTGTGGAATATATGTAGTGGACTGTCGTAGTTTGACCCTGAAGCTTCACAGCCAACCGGACCCGGGCCTGTGACCACACATATTGCTATAAATCCAATCAGCTGAGCTGTTTATACTTGTCTCCAGCTCATTTCTAGCGATTCAGAATCGATCGCTGCTCTAGTCTGCTAAGCTGATCTCTGCTTCATCGAGTCAAACATGAACGAGCAACCTGGGAAGAGGGTCAATAAGGCCAAGGCGCGCCTGCAGCGCAGAGCAGAGGCCATGGAAGCTCAAAGACAAGAAGCTCGTGAGGAAGTATCAGCCATGCCGGATCTCAAATCAATGGAAGCTTCGAAAGTGGCTTCCAAAGTCAAGGCTCGTTCTCTGGAAGAGTTTGATGTAGGCATGACCAAGCTATGAACACCAAACTGACTGTAGATCAAAGCTGATGGACATTGCCTCTATTCTGCATTTGCAGACCAACTTGGCCTGCATCGTAATCTCCAGGCGGACTACAAAGAGTTGAGGAAGCAGACAGCTTCCTTTATCCGAGAGCATTCTGACGACTTTTCGCCCTTCCTGCAGTTTGAAGCAGGGGAGCCAGTCACAGTTGAGGCATACGCTAAAGAGATAGAAGAAACGGCGCGTTGGGGCGGAGAAATGGAAATACTCGCCTTGGCTCGTAAGTTTGAGGTCTCTGTGAGTGTTGTCCAAGCAGCAGGAGACGACTTAGTGTACGAAGGAAAGCATGAAACTAAGCTGTTTCTAGCTCGCTATCAGCACATGTATTCTCTCGGGGCTCATTTCAATTCGCTGAGACCAATGACAAGACCAATAACCACAGCTGAGGACTAGCCCAGTTGACGACGGTCTTTCTGACTCCTTCTCTTGCGCTTTTTCTGCAGATATGTAGACAGCGAGGCCGAGTCCTTCATGTTCTCAAACTTGTCCTTGAGGTAAAGAGCTTGTTTATCGGCCTCCTTTAGGTAATACGGCGTCTTGCCGGCTTTCGCTGCTTCTCTCTGCTGAGCGTTGTGCTTCGATACCGCCTTTTGTCGACGATCATGCTCCTGCACTGCTTGCAGCTTGGACTGCATCGATGAGAGCGTCTTCTCAAGCTTTGCTTTCGCTGACACATCCTTTTCCTTTTTGATCGACGCTTGCAATATTCTCATCTCATCTTGACGGTATTCGGCCAGAAAGGCGTACTTGTGACGAAGCGCAGTCTCCTCAGGTGCGTTGGTGGTGGCCCCTTTTTGGTCAAATCGAGGATCACGCCTTTCGCATTTAAATGTCTCGACAGCTTCTCGTGCTCGAGAGACGGGCTTCTTGGAAGAGACCTCCATTGGAGCGTGCTTGTTGTCCCTTTTCCGCTTGCGCGAAGCCTCTGGCGCTCCTGGTTCGTTGACGTGGACGTGCGATGCAGGTGCACTCTTGACTCTTGTTGGCAAGTTGCGGTCGTGCGGGCCACTGTTCAGCGCTCTACAATGCTCTGCAAACGAAAGCTCCTTCTCTGCAGCAGGTTCTGCATCTGACTCAAGCTCAAAATCTTCTTCACTCAGCGCTGCAAGGTCGATGTCGCTATCATCTTCAGTGTATTTTGCAGCTGCGACAGTTGGCCGGCTTGCTTCCATCCTGGATGGCGGGTCTAAGTCGGCTCTTACCGGGAAGCTAACAGCAAAGCCCGATGCTGCGATGGTCAAGCGCCGAAGTGATATCAAGTGGATATCTTCGTTGTGCAATATTCTGGGATGTTGCTGTTCAGACGAGACGTTTCAGACGCGTTCAGAACAGACGCCAACGACAAACTCTCAGTGCGCTAGCTTGAAGACCGGATCATGTCTTCTTGAGGCGCAAGCCTGCAGTAGAGTGTGGTCCTATGTATGGCTATCAGAGGCCCAAGGGATACGCTGTCCACTATCAATACAAAGAGCAACCGTCAACACAAGCAGTGGATGCGACACAAACATCTGCACCATCTCAAGTGCAGCCGCAGCTACAGTCACAGCCACTTCAGCAACAGATTGTTCAAGCCGCTCCGCTGCAGGAACCGCCTCGTCCTGGGCGGCAGGAAGAAAAACGCGATGCCGGTCTCGCGAGGATCTTGCAGGAGCACATAGCGCATACGAGCTCGACCGGACACACGACAGGGCGTCTGAACGCAGTGCGCCTCAACTTGGCTGCCCTTCCTGCTCTTGCCAGGTTTCTATCCGAAAATCGTCGGATAACTTATGGCGTGTCTGCTTCAGACGCTTCACTAAGAATACTGCCGATTTTGCTGAACGAGCTTGGGCGCATGTGGCCAACACTATGGCCCAGGTATTTTGAACAGCGTTTCGATTTCGATCGTCGTGCTATGGATCAGATCGTTCCATTGAGTAAACAAGTTCTTGATGTGCCGAAGGAAGATGTCCCTGTAGGAAGAGCAGCAGTTGCTGACACTTCCAAATATCCTCAACAGCACGCGACAGGGCGTCTTCAAGCAATATCGTCTGGAAATGGTCATGTCGATGCATCTTCTGCGCCAGTTTCAAGTATGATTAAGCAGAGCAATGTGGCAGGTCCTTGGCCCCTTCAACAACAAGCGTCCAGTACTTCAGCCGGACCAACTCCGTTAGATGACAGCTTACTTTTCAAGACTAATAACGCACCTTCAGTGTCAAGTAGCAGCCAGAATTGCCCAGCGCCTTCTGTCGCGACTGTCACTACCGCACTGCAGCAGAGGAAAAGACCACAGGCGAGGAAGCCTTCGATCCTGGGCCTCTCTGTTTTGCTTGCAGCTGGCCGTCTACAGAACTTGCGTCTCAATTCCTCTCTGGAGCGTCGCCTGCCGAAGTCTTGCTCACTGAAAGGCTCATTCTGGGATACTATTGACCCGCCAGACCCTGGAACGACGCCAGTACAGCCCATCGATGTGTTCAACAAGTATATGCTATTCGCTAAACGCGTTAGTGATGTGGGCGGTGACTACAGTAAAAGTGCAGTTTTCGCTGTCGTTTCTAATTCAGGATCCAGTAAATCCTTGGGACCCTCGCCTCGACCTGTTTCTGTCGGTCAGATGCACAATGCACATACTCAACAAGGGCAGGCTGGCGTATCTTTGCCGGCATCTGCAACTCAAGCAGCGATCACGCCTCAAGCAGTTGTTTCGCAAATGACGCCTGCCTCTGAGACGAATGTCAAGCCTCCATCTAAGCTTATCGCAGAGGAGTCGATAGTAGCAGCACCTCAGCTCATCACTCAGTTGACCGCCGACGACATGCATCCCGAATCCAAGGCCAAAGTGCTTCCACTTTTACAAGGTCCAACAAATAAGGAGACGCCCGCAGCTACATTTGGACAAACAGAAACCTATTTGACGGACGTGTCGAGCTTGACAAAGTCGAAGCTGGAGAGTGCACAAGGGGTCCTGCAAATGCCTGATGCCACGCGTGAATCTTTGAAGGGAGAATCAAAAACTTCGTTGCCGCAGCCAGGTTCAAATCCGCAAGTTGAACAATCAGTGGCGATTAGTAGCACTGTCACATCACAAAGAGGCATTTCGTCTTCCTTGAATCAAAGTCTGGAGTCTCCACCCAAGACCAGTCGAGCGATCGATGGACGCGAGACAGAGAGCGCCCATAAGCGGAATCAGACCGCAGGAGTGCCTAGCAAGCTAGTGGCGGCTTCAGCAGACCAACTTGGTATGTCCACCACAAGCACATTGCCAAACAAACACGCTTTGCAAGGTCAAACTTCCAGAGCACCCACGAAGTCCGTCGACCCGGAACACGAATCCGACGGAGAAAGCGACGCTGGAGAGTTTGCCGTGCCTGCTATTTTCAATGATGCAACCGACGAAGAGGAGCCACGCCACAGACGCCGGCTGGTCGTTTATATCAGACGTTCACGCTCCCTCCTGAAGCGGAATCAGGGAGGTTCGCGACAGGAGGATCTATCCTCAACGGACGAGCACCGCCGGCGAGCATCAAGTGACAACAGCTCCAACACAGGCCCTGTCAACATGTCCGAATCGGTCAAGTTTGCTTCTTGGCCATGCGCATGGATGAAATGCGGCGCCGTCTTGCACAGCTTCGAGAATTTGGTCAAGCATTGTCGTAGGGCTCATCTCAAAAAGTCTACTCTAAATGAGTATACATGTCAATGGGCAGGGTGTACATTCAAGCGACCACTGCCGACGCGTGCCTCTTGGGAGTCGCATCTAGGCGAACACCTCCGCCTCGAACGCTTTGCGTGCCCCGAAGCACACTGCGGAAAGCACTATGGATCTGCCGAGCAGCTGGAGCAACACCGGTGCCGCGTTGTCAAGACTGCGTCTAGGAAGCGAGCCTTGTCTGTATCAAGCGTCAATTCTTCCCGGTCGAGTCTAGGTTCAATGTATGGTCCGATGCCGCCAAGTAATACGCACAAGGAGAGGAAGCTAACCCCGTTGAGTGGGCCTCGGGGCAAGCAGCCGAAACGTAAAGCGGCACCACCCGTTTCCTACAACTTTAACGACGTCTCGTGGTCCAGCCCATCGATGGCTGATCGTGTGCAGACGGCGAAAGCGCAGCGCGATCTCGTGCAATCTCTAGATGAGCTACAAGCGCTGACGCACCATCCGGGCTGGCAAGATGGATGGGATCTGGTGGATGGGCAAAGGCTCGAAGGAGTGCCGCGAAAGGTTGTCCAGCTTGAGGCGCCGAGTAGACGACAGGAATGGTTCACCGTGCTCGACAACCAGCCCTCTCAATCTGCAGATCGGTTTCGCTGATTCTTGCGAATGAGCTCGACGCTATGGTGCTCCGCATCTGCACCCGTCTTCCAGATATATAGCTTGATGTGGCTAGGCAGTAATGATCTTGCTCGCTCGACTCGACGCTGCCAGGCTTCATTGCGGCGAAGCTGTTCATTGACTCGACGTTCTCCATAATAAGTGCTTGAGATTTGATTGACAACTCCTGCTCCAGCTTTTCGTGTTCGACCTGTTAGACCAGACAAGAGAGAGCTGCTGCTTGCATCGCCTTGGAGGATGGGTCTTTTAGCGCGCTCTTGCTCAACCTTATCAACCACTTTTTCCTCTGCTTGCTTGGTCAGGTGTTTCAAAGAAGTGGGCTTTGGTGGCACCTCTGGCTTCTTTCTCTCTGGTGCGGCAGTCTCTCCTTGGCTGACAGGCGCCTTTTGTGTAGAGCTGGAGGAGTGCAGACTGAGCAAGTCTTGCATATGATTTGATGGCTCGAGAGGTGTGAGGTCAGAAAGATCAATCAGACTGACGGCTTTGCGCTGTGGGAGTTTCGGGGGCTCAGGTTCGGTGGGTGCAGTTCGTACATCAATTTCGTCGTCCAGAGCTCCTGAAGTGAAAAAGTCTTCGCCGGAGAGGCCTGTTGTTGAAGCTTGGCCAGAGGAAGACACATCCCGAATGAAGATGCCGAGGATTTGTTTAGCAAAACCACTTGCTGCAAGTTCAGAGTAGAGCTCAATGTCTTGTTCGCCCGAGTCTCCAATGAGCAGAAACTTGCGCTGTGGGAATTCTTCCATGATCTTTTGTACATTGGCGCGCTTCTTTTCTGCTGCTGGTTCCCAGATGCTTTGCAGCATGCCACCGGTATACTCTTTAAGGGTGACAGAGCCTGATGGGAGGCCTGCAGCATCGAGGAATTTCGAGAGGGACGGCCAGAGCTGCCAGGGTGCATTTGAGACATAAGACAAAGCACATCCGGCTTCCTTGAGAGTCTTGTACCAACGACGAACGCCGTCCACTTCGACATGTTCGTGTTCCCTGACGAAGGCATTGCGAAAAGCCGCCCGTACACCTTCGGTGATGCCTGTGTGCTTGATTGTGTCATCCATGTCACTAATGACGGTAATGCCGACATCGCCAATGATGGGCACTTCGGCAGCAGCGCTGATCTCTGGGTCTTCCACAACAGAGACGTGAACAAGGTCCTCATTGTGATGTTGCGCATCGAGCGGCAGTGCAATGCGAGATTTGAAATGGCCATTGTCAAGGGTGTGCAATTCATGAATACTTTCATGATGAGAACCTATCCGCAAACGCAACTTGATGAGTCTACCCACTTCTGAACGAGCAAGAAACGGGCCCATCCGCAGATTGAGATTGTCGTGGCATATGCGTAGATCAAGATCAGATAGTTGATCGAATTTGGAGCTTGTTGAGCTGGTTGTTTCGAGTGAGGCATCTGTGTCGGCTCGTGGCGGAGGCTCAAAATTGAGCTTGCCGGCCGTTGTGGTTGGAGAAGGAGGCCTAAAATCCAGATCACTATCACTGCTGTCTGACTCGCTTGCACTGCGCTTGAACCACCTGCCGGCAGACCGGCCGAGTGTCGAGCGCATGGAGGGGGATTCCGTGACACCATCTGGCGGGTCTGTACTGACGCGCTTTGGCTCTGGCATATTGGGCAGTCCAGCGAGAGATCGTGCGAGGAGCATTGTATAGCGATTGCGCCTGGATGCGCCTGATATTGCAGGTGTAAAGACCCATCCATGAACATTGACGTGGATGGCGAGCCTTTCGCGGCCTGCGTCGAGGTAGTGCCGTTTGGCGTAGGTTGGAAATAGGTAGCACTCCTTCTTGGTAGGTGCTTCGTATGCGCCTGCTTCATCTAGGAGGGTTGGGGTGCTGCCGAATGTACGCGTTGCAGCGAGTTGCTGCCGTGCTGAGTTGCGGCTGTCTATGTTTGATTTCAGGTAGTGGAGTGCGCGTGTGCGGTAGCTGCCTTGTGTGTGTATGCCCATGTCTGCCATTCTACGCGGTCTGCATGCTTCTATGAGCTTGTAGTAGTGACAGTGTAGAGTAGCTGTCTTGTGGTGCCAACTGCCAAGGAACTTCACTGTCGCACAACCAGACCCTTGTACCACATCTCACCACATTCACTTCTACTCAACAGCTCGACTACTTGTACTATAATCACTCTTAATGCGCATCTCCCTCCTCTCCCTCCTCGCAACGGCGGCCGCAGCAGCTCGCAGTGAAGCACCTCTCGATAGGCGCCAGATTGTCGTCACCATCACTTCCTTCTTCACACCTGGTGTCGGCGGAGCAGGCACACAGCTCCCGGCAGGCGCAGGCTCTTCAACACTGGCCCCGGCCTCCCCTACGCAAGCAAGCACGCTAAGTGCAGACCCGTCTACTTCGAGCGAATCGTCGAGCAGCAGTTTGCGCAGCTCTACATCGAGTACCCGATCATCTTCTTCCTCGACCCTCTCCTCGAGCTCCAGGCTGACCAGCAGCTCTCGCTCGAGTAGCTCATCTTCGTCGAGCTCCTCTTCCTCTTCTTCCTCTTCTTCCTCGAGCAGCAGCAGCAGCTCGTCGTCCTCTACATCCTCCTCGTCCATTGCCCCTCTCAATCCCATCACATCCGTGGTCGTCGTCAATGGTGTCACCCGCGCTCGCCAAACCAGTACGGCCGTCCAGATTGTCACACTGCGGCCATCCACAACAGCCAGCACAAGCGCTTCCGTCAATTCAGGCGCTCATTCACGGTACCACGCAGCTGGCGAGTCGCGGCTCGGTGTTTTTGTTGTGCTGGCTGCTGCAGCCCTTGCAGGCGGTCTTGCTCTCTAAGAGAGTGGCCCAGCAATACTCTGCACTCTTCTCATAGTCTCTGTAGTCTATCAAGTTGCGTGTCCTCCCCTGGTCTGACTGTGCGAAATAAAATTGGAAAGGGCGACGACGACGGCACTCGACCGCATCAAACGACGCTCAACAACGCTCGTCTGCTGCTCCAGGCCTCTTGATTTGCTAGTGAGGAGGAGCGCAGCGCCAATCAGAAAGAGGCGAACAATTCTCAAGCAACAGCGGAGCATACGCAATTGACGCAGCGAGCGCACTCAACCCTTGTCAAAAATGGCTCCAAAAGGCGTGCAAGCGGAAAAGAAGGGCTCCAAGGTCAAGGAGGACAAGACGTATGTGATTCTAGCTTGACCAAGCAATCCTGACAACAGCTTCGGCTTGAAGAACAAAAACAAATCATCTAAAGTACAAAAGGAGGTGGCCAAGGTCAAGCAGCAGGTGGCCGATGCCGGTAACCCAAAGCTGAAGAAGGCGGAAGAGGAGAGGCGCAAAGCGGTAGAGGCCAAGAAGAAAGACGCCCAGGCGAGAAAGGAGCTCGATGCAGACCTCTTCAATGTCGTTTTGCCCACACAAAAAGTACCCTTTGGCGTGGATCCAAAGACTGTCCTCTGCCAATTCTTCAAGATTGGCAAGTGCGATAAAGGCGCCCGGTGCAAGTTCAGTCACGACCCGGATGTTGGGCGCAAGGCCACCAAGAAGGATCTCTACACAGATGCGCGTGATCAAGAAAAAGTGGACGATACAATGGACAAGTGGGACGAGGAGAAGCTGCGGAGTGTCGTCTTGTCCAAGGCCGGTAATCCAAAGACCACAACCGACATTGTCTGCAAGTTCTTCCTGGAGGCTGTCGAGACACAAAAGTATGGTTGGTTCTGGATCTGTCCGAATGGCGGTGACCAGTGTCAGTACCGGCACTCTTTGCCGCCGGGCTTTGTGCTCAAGTCCAAGGACAAGAAGAAGGAGGAGAAGGCCGTCATCTCCATCGAAGAGTTCCTCGAAACGGAGCGGCACAAGATTACAGGCACCAAGACGCCGGTAACGCTCGAGTCTTTTACGAAATGGAAGAATGAACGTGTGGCCAAGAAGGAGGCCATTGTCAATGAGGAGATTAAGCAAAAGGAGCAGCGTCGGATGGCAGGCAAGCTCACCGGTCTCTCGGGTCGCGAGGTGTTTGCGTACAAACCCTTGGATGAGTATGAGGATGAGGAGGATGAAGAGTTTGACATTACCGAGTTTCGGCAGCGCGGCAGTGATGACGAGTCGGAGAGCGACGGAGAGGCGAGTTCAAAGGACGAGGATGCTTCTGTGGTGGGTAGTACAAACGGGGATCAATGAGCCTCGCCTCTCAATCAGCATAGCATTCATTGGCGCAGATATGACTGTCACGGTCGTTGTGGTCAAGCGATTCAGGTGGTGCATAGATTGATCATATACATGTCATCTAGGCTGATGCTGGTGTGCATTCGGTGCAGTTTCCATGCTTGTATGGAGTGCGAGAATGGCTGTGAAGAAGGCAGGGTCATCGTCCGTCCAACGCACGACATGGATGCCCTGGTAGATGGAGGAGGCATGAGAGGGTCACGATGCTGTGACGAGCAGAGACGACAACTTACTTCTCGGCCTTGCCACCCTTGCGGACAATCAGATCGCTGCGGTCCTGTCAGTGGGTTAGTCTCTTGGGCTTCGGATGCTTGAGCAGCTGGCATACCTTGTTTGTCGCAACATTGGTGATCTCGACCTTGGAGGCATCGACACCGACGGGGACGGATGCGCCGTTGACCTTCTCCCTTGTGACGCGCTCGATGTGAATCACGTACTTCTTTCGGTAGACAGAGACAACCTTGCCCTCCTTGCCCTTGTGTGATCCGCGTGTGACCTTGACCTCGTCGTTGATGCGGATAGGGAGGGACTTGACGGCGAACTTTGTGCGCATTTCCTTGGAGAGGGGTGCGCTCATCCTGATTCTGCGCTCTGAGGAGGGTGCTGCGAAGTGCTGCTTCCTCTGCTTCCTGCGTGAGCTTGTGACATCGTGTGAGACCTTCATGGTGCAGATGGATGGGGGATGGATGTCTTGGTAGTGCAGTCTGTGGTGCTTGCTGCTGCTGCTGCTGCTGTGCTGCTGCGTCTGCTTCGTTTTTGTGTTTTCTTCCGCCGTGACTGCAGAAGTGAGTGGGGTTAGAGTATGTCCATTTCTCACGCGTCATCAAGACAGATAGATCGTACTTACTACTACAGATAGATTGTACTTCTACTACAGATAGTGATCAAGCCAGCGGTACTTACTACTACAGAACAGTATAGTGAGCAACTTCTTCCACTCCCAGCCATGTTCCGCGCACTCGCGTCATGGCTCACCGCCTTCCTGTACTGCCGCTCACCTGATCGCACCCTCACCCATGCTAATGCACATCCAGGCTGCTCGTAGGGCTCTACATGATTCTGACTGGCGACGGAGAAGCATTCGATGGTACTGTACTATAGAGTGTGGACGTTATGCTAACCAAAGTCGGCAAATTCCTTACAGAGACATCTCCCTACGCCTGGGGACTCATGTATGTGCCCTCTGCTCTATCCGCTTGGCATTCAGGATTCTATCGCTAACGCCTCACCAGTGGATGTGCCATGTGCATAGGTCTTAGTGTCATTGGGGCAGGATGGGGCATTTTCATTACTGGATCAAGTATACTCGGCGGCGGTGTGCGCGCATCAAGAATCACAACCAAGAACCTCATCTCCATCATCTTTTGTGAAGTCGTCGGCATCTACGGACTCATCATGTCCATTGTCTTTACCTCAAAATTGGCAGCAGTCTCAGGGCCAGATCTCTATACGAAGGCCAACTTCTTCACAGGCTACTCTCTTTTCTGGGGCGGTCTCACTGTCGGCTTCTGCAACCTTGCATGTGGCGTCGCTGTCGGCATCACGGGCTCCAGTGCGGCCCTTGCGGACGCGCAAGATCCCAGTCTTTTCGTCAAGGTGCTCGTGGTAAGCTGACATACCTCAAGAAACGCAACGGCCCAGCTAACCCTCCAAAAGATTGAGATTTTCGCTAGTGTGATCGGCCTTTTCGGTTTGATTATCGGCCTCCTCGTCACTGGCAAAGCAAGCGAGTTTGCGTAGGGAGCCGGACAGAGGGCTTCGCTTGTAGGTGTGCTCTGCTGGTCGAGCGCATTCAATTGGGGACGCCATTCAAGTCGAGAACAATCTTGAGAGGTAAGGCTGGGTCATGCAAGCTTCCATGATGCTTGGCCTCATACACTTGTACACCTCAAACAACGCCATCCTCGCATAGAGGGCCAACTTGACATCTCCCACGAAGAATGTCCATGAAGGTTGACCTTTCGCACATAGGTCTGTGACTACGATGTGGACCATGCAGAGCAATCTCTCCAGAACATGTAGCGAGTAAGCGTTCTTAGCCAGTCCTTCAAAATTGTCTGACCTTCTTCCAAGATCACAAATGCTCACACATTATCATCTTAGAGTACGTAGCATCATCATCCTAGCATGGCAATCAAACCGCCATCCGCTCCTTGAGATAATTCAATTTTCATGTTTTATGAATGTCTGCAAGCTTGTACTCTCATTTCTCGTCTTTGACTTCAGACAACGCAGGCAACTCCTCCTCGTCATCCGAGTCGCCCTCTGGCAGCTGTCCAGAGGGAGCAGAGCCTTGCATGTCGGCCATCATCTTGGCAAAGTCTGGTTGCTCGCCGCCGTCGCCACCAGCAAGACCCTGCATACCGCCCATGCCTTCCATGCCTTCCATTCCGGCGAGCTTGGAGAAGTCGAGGCCGCCGCCGCCGCCCATCATGCTGGCCAAGTCGGGCTGGCCCATACCGCTTCCTGCACCCATGTCGGCTGTGTCTTGTTAGTCTGCTGAAGCAATGGTTGAAATCTTACGCATTTCCAAAGCTTCATCCTGCTCGTCCTCATCCACCCACTTGTCAAAGTCGGTCCTGATGTTGTGCTGCTTGGCCTTGGAGCTCGTCAGTCTTGGCCAAAACTCAGCCTTGTCCTCCTTCTTTTGAAAGATGAAGAAAAGGTTGAGACCCGTGTGCCGCTGCTTGGTGGCCTCTGCCTCCACTTCTGCAAAGAACTCGAGATCCAGAGCGTACTCCTTGCCGTGCTTGTCCTTGCCATGCACCTTGAGGCTCTTTGATTCAATGGAAATCTTGGGATCCTCAATATCGGGGCAGACAACTGTCACATAGAGGACATTTTTGTCGTGTTCGCTATCGTTTGAGCGTCTTGTCAAGGTTAGCCGCATTTGACAATGAGGGTGCCACGTACTGTGCCCATCGGACTTCTGGAACCTGTGCCTGTGCCATCTGTGCAATATCCTGCGTCTCTCGAGGTGTCTTGGTAGGTTGGTGGTGGATGCGATGAGCTCGATGTCTCTTCCCAATTTTCGAACACGGTGGAAGCATTCAGACGCGTCGGCAGTAAACATATTGCGCTGAAATCAGACATGTATATAGATAAAGACATGGGTCTAAAAGGCCTCTCCTACGCAACGCGCCGTGCCTCCTTCTCTGCCGCCGCCTGCTGTTCCGCCAAGAGGCGCTGCATCTCATTCACGAGCTCCGTGTTCTTGCGTGCACACAGCATCACGTCCACGGTCTCCACTACTTGCGACGACCGATGCGCGGCAAAGTGCTCTACGTCTAGTGTCATATTCTGCAGCTGCATCCACACGTAGGATGTGAGTGAGGCGATAAAATCAGCAGACACGCTCACGCTGCCCTCACTGTCGATGCTTCGTTCGTCAACAATCCTGCCGACTATACAAGCATGTCAGTCAGGCCAAGCTCCATTGTACGTACCACTGAGCCAGAGTGCAGATTGTAGCTGTTCTTCAATGTCGGGCATGCTGGGGGCTGCAGTAAGTGGAACACGCTAAATACCTTAGAACATGTCGTTCCGAATGAAATAGCAAGTCGAAGGATTGAAATCATGGAATGCACCCACTCGCCTATTGTCTAAAGTCAAATCAGATCTAAGTCTAGATCTAAGGCTACCGAGAGCATGTAGAACATATGCAATGCTTCATTGAGCGGCTCGTTGTAACTTGAAAGGATGTGCCTCTGTATTGAGCACCCACTCATCTAACGACACAACATCAAAGTCAGCGAATAGCAGGTAGAAGTACTTGAGAGTCTCTGCAAACCAGAACGACTCGCAATGATCAGTGCGGTCAGTCGGCACGGAATTGACATCGTGAATGGCTGAATGGCCTCCCTCGGATCGCGTGTGCTGTTCAACAGCTTGCCACATCTTCCACCCCTTTTCCTGCCAAATACGGTCCCCCGTCAGCCGCCACATATACCAGACAGACTCAATGGCCTCTGGTCGCAGAACATAAGCAGAAGAGTAGACTGTCATCGCCGGCGGGTCTTCCCACTCGGGCTTGCCATACGACTTTTGTGTCTTGGTCCGCTCAGCAGCCTCAAGAGCTTGCTGCGATAATCGGGCCGCCTCGTTCGGAGCATCAGGCTCGGTCCCTTTCTGACGAGTACCTTCTTGCCTCTTGACCCTGAGAAGCTCAGCAGCCATCGGTTTGCTGGGAGTTCTGTCCATATCAACAGCCCATTCAGGACTGTTTTCTTCTTCTTGCTGTTCAAAGCTCTTTTTCAGTCCAGCGACATGCTTATCCCATGAACACCGAGACTCGGTGCATATTTCCGTTCTAAAGGTTTCAGGCATGATGCCAGACGCAGTAGTACTGTATGCCCATACACAACCTTCCGTGAGCTTGATGGCAATCTCCATGTCCTGAGGTCGGTGAAACACCTTGGCACCAAGACCAAACATACCACCAATGAAGCACGTGAGGTGCTCCATGGTTGCATCAAACCTGCCTTCATCTTTGTTGATCCCACCAGACATAAGGTATCCAGAAAAGAGAATCTTGTCTTTACCAAGGTCGCCAGGCACAAGAGGCTTGAAGAGAAGATGCTTTTTGGCAGCTTCGATAGAGCGTTCATACAGGCGCTTGTATTGCTCGGCTTCCTTGACGCCTCCAAGCAAGAGATATTCCTTGGGGAAGTACTCGTAGAGAGAGTCGACCATAGCACCCAGGGTATAGGCCTGCTGGCCGCCTGAAGGCTTCAGTCCTTGTTTGACGCACTCGCTTTTGATAGGCTTGCGCGAACTTGAACTGATGGGCATCCCCTTGGCATCCACCGCAAAGTCCTCAGGAGATGAGTTTTGACCGCTATTGAACCGCGAGTCTTGTCTCTTGTCCATGATACCTCCAAACGAAGCAGCAGATGTAGCAGCAGCCTCTTCTTCAGCATGACTGTCCAGGAAATATTTCTCCGGCTCACAGCCAGACATGTCCAGGAGTTTCGGCCATAGACCAGGCAGATCCATATCATCCTGGGATTCTTCTAGCTCATTAGTGATGCGTGCGACTGCATCATAAAACTGATTGCGCTCTTCGCCAGTTGAGAGCTGCGCGAGCCGTGTGAATTCGACAAGTAGACTGCCTAGCTCACTCGTGACACCATTTACTGGGGCTTTGAGCGCTGCAGTGTCTTGCCCTTCGAAGTCGTAAAGGAGGGCGGGCATACGATTTGGCGTATCGAACGCACCATAAAGTACTTTGCCCAGAAGCTTGGCCTGCTTGAGCATGACTGGGGATTTCATACCTTGGTGCACGGCCAAATCGTGTGCAGACAGGAGACCGCCTAGATACCTGATTGTCGTCTCAAACAACGGGATTAGGCCCGCCGTCTTGCGCGTGAAGTCAATTTTGGCCACCGCATCTTCTGCTTCTTTGAACTCGCTAGTGAAGCCCATCAAGAGAAGTGTATCGAGCGCATCAACGAGCGTTGCGCCCCATCCACCGAATGGATCATGGAAGCCTTGGGTGACGGGCTTGATTTCATCGTGCATCCATGCATATCTTCTGTATGCGTCCCAGTCGCGCTTGAAGGCATCCCGAACGGCATCTCGTCGCCGGTGGCGCTCTTTGGTTTGTACATCTGACTCTGCAGGCACTTTGGCTTGAATCTGGGGAAGCTTGCCGGGAGACCCCACTGGCAGAGGGATACGACGGTCAAGTTCAACGGGAAACCGTTCTTTGCGCTTCAAATCGAAGTAGACGGTCGAACTTGGCGCTGCACTCGGTGTGACGTCTTCGATTTGTCCATCATTAAAGGCAGGCCGTACAACAGGAGACGGCAAGGCCTGTTTTGAAGGAGCAGGAAACTCGATCTCTTGCGTCTTTGACGTGGTTCCCGTTCCTGTCCCTGTGTCTACCTCTGGCGTGTCTAGGTGTTGCTTGATCTTTGGATGCATTCTATCCGCCTCAGGCTGTGCAGACTTTTTGAATGGATCTATGTAGGATCCGTCCGCATCATAGCCAGACACGAGCTCGTCTAGCGCCAGGTCTGGTAGGAAGACCTTGTACAAGAAGATAAATACCACCGCGAGAACGACCGCGACTCGTAGTCGCCTACCTATACGATGCGCCATCCAGGTAGTGTATGAATGCACCTGACTTCACAGCAACGCTCGCGCTGATTGGCCTTTTGACGGAGTCCTGACTGCTGGATGTATCGTTCGCCGAGGACACGGTTGTGTCTGCGCGGTCGCAAATTCATTCGCGGGGCAACATGCGAAGCGGGCAACCAACACAAATGCAGAAATGGCAATATAGAGAGAGCATGGGTAGCGGACAAGGGTAGCACGAACGGTCAATGCCATTACTCTATGTAGACTGCTAAAGACCTAGATTGTCGCGTTGCGACCGTAGTCGAGAACAGGACTTGCTTGGTATGAAGTGCAACGCGTATCCACACAGTCATCAATGCCGGGTGCTAGAATGGTATCAAATTGCCAACCTGCGTCTGATCAGCAGGGAAATTCAGTCCAAGGGCTCTTACCTGTCCATTTGCTTCTGCTGGGGCGCCAAATAGCTTGTTGGCCTGGTCCCGGTTGCCTAGTCCTTGTCAGTACTCAGCCAGAAGACCGATGGAGGCCTTACAGCACATAACAATCACTCCAGCGGGCCATGCAATAATAGCAACAAGAATCATGGCAACGAATCCAAGCGTTGGACCTAGGATCCTGCATCTACCTGATCTCGTTAGCTTGCTTAAAAACCGTAAGGCTCGCGTTTACAGGGATTTCTGTCGCTGCCGAATTCAAAGCAGAGGGGGACGAAAAAGGACATGGTTTGATATAGGCGCGACCACGAGCTATGCCTAGCGCTGCGGACTTCTTTGGCTGAAGTTGATGCTGCCCAAGTCGCCATCAGTTGGCGTTGCGAAATCATTTGTTCAGATGGGCATATTTTCGATCGCCCAGAGGGAGCATCATGGAGGTACCTGGCTTATTACAAGTGGACTATAATGCACTGACTGCAACCATGATCCTATGAGATCGTTGCTAGCGAGCGTAATCACATTCTATTCTTACTTGTTCAAACGTCCATGGTCAGGATTATCGAGCGAATCAGCAAGATCAAGCTTGAATCAATGTATACAAGTGCTATCAATGCCGTCCCTCGATTTACTACTTCTTCTTCATCAAATGGTCGACCCATCCAAACGCCGCTTTCGCCGGGATAAACGAAAGTTTGCGCTCCACCTTGTGAGTCCAAGTCTGGTATCTCACGTCGACACCCTCGACCTGCAAGGTAACTTGAACACCGATTAGGCCAAACTTGTTCCCAGCGAGGCGCGGGAGGGCCTCAGCCTTTCCGCCCGGCACTGAGGTCTGGATGTTGGCGATAGGCCAGCAAACCGTCAGATGCTTGGCGTTGCCGTAAGAGCGCAACTTCAATCGTGTGGCGCCGTTCAGCAGATCAGCAATTGTCTTAAACGTCTCCTTACGGATGCGCTCATACCCAGTGCCAAACTTGAGACCACACGCCTCGAAGCCTTGCTCAAGGGCGTCCAGGTCTTTGAGTGGAGGTGCCCCCAGAATCTGGATAAAGCTCTGCAGATCGGACACATTCGGTTGCCGGACGGGCATCATGTCAGGCTGCTTGATCGCCCAGGCCATGAAGATGCCAGTAGCGATGAGGTCCAGCGTCATCAGATGGGCAGCTACCGTCCATCGCCAACTCTTGTAGCTGAACACAAGATGTCCTTTCTTGAAGGAACACGCAAGCTCTGGCAGCTTGGTTTCCCAGGAAGCCCCCACGGCGACCTTGAGTGCCTCGATGTTTTGAACACACAATGCCCGTTGGCCACCAATTTGAACGATGTAGGAGTTATCCCTCCCTGATTGACGCTTCAGTTGAACGCCCCCTTCACTGGACAGCAGGCGAGCCCAGACGTCGAATATGCGCACCTCAATGATGCTCTGCCACCCCCTCTCGGACTTCTTCCTGGTCCTCGCCGTGGTCACCCCGCATGCATGGAGCGCATCAACCAGAGCAGCTCGATCGAACGTACCCTGTAATACATCAGTCAACCAGGCGACCTTGCGCGCGGTCTCTGCCGCCTCGGCTTGGTACGGAACGAGAGCTTGGCACTCGCTCTGGTGTAATGGCAGGGTGATGGTCTTGTGGTCAGACAAGAATCGCACCACGATCAGAATCAAATCGGGGTCGGCTTGCATCATGACCTTCTCCGACTTTCCCGCCTGGCAGCCTTCAGGCAGAAGCCGCTTTGGAACATAGATATTGCGGTAGCCAAGTGATGAAGCGGTCGACATCCAGATGCGACCACGAATGCCGAAAGTTGTTTTGCCGCGGGTGTGGTTGGCGACCGAACAGGTGCATTCGTGGCCACGCAGTAATCGTCTTGCGACGTAATCAGTCAACCCTTTGGCTGATTGACTACCTATCTCCTCTTGCTCCTCATCATCAGCATCATCATCATCATCATTATCATCATCATCCTCATCATCGTCCACCCACTGTTCAAGCAGAATTCGTTCATACAGGGGCCCGCAGACATCGATCCATGCTGGCTCGCGTACTCGGCTTCTCGCATATTCTATATGCAAGACATTGCGACAATCTTTGGGCTTCATTGAACCCCCGCGAGTGCCCTTCTCGTAGCAGGACAAACAGCTGCGACTCAGGACGAATTCTGTAGGTTGACCATTCAGCGCCAATAAGATGGTCGGGGCGAAGCTCTCGCGAAAGCAGCGATCGCACGCGGCTGCTTGAAACTTGTCTGGCAAGTACAAGGAAGTGAAGAGGATCTCTTGACCTAACAGCTTTGGCATCGGGTACCTCTGACCATACTGCCGGTCAGGGGAATGGGAAGTGCCCAAGAGAGGATGAGGCAGATCAGCAAGACGTGAGGCTGCCTGTGCAGTCTGCTTAACCGATAGGACTGTAGGTAAAACTCATAGTAGGCTTCCTTGGAGACACCAACTGTATCGCTGCTGGCACTCTGCAACCAGCAGCCCACCGAATTCTGATCTGGCGGGTAGCCATGGCTGGTCAACCAGCTTTGCATGTCGGTTGTGGCATCGCTCTCGTAGTCCTTGGCGAACTGGGCCACAAGTGACTTGAATTGGGCTATCAATTAATAGAGACCCAAGCCGCAAGGCACCACATTGCATCCGCCGTGAATCACAAGTGACCTGGTGGCAGCGCTGGCCAATTCTTCCGCAATGTAGGGGATGTTGTTTCGACAGACATTTTCTTGAATAGATCCGTCATTGGACACTTGTGCCATGTATACAAAGTTGGAAGGAGACCAGAAGTCTTGCAGTGAGCGAGTAAGTGTCCTGCCAAACCTGTATTGGACCTGGACTCTATCAAATGGTCTAAAGGGCGCGCCAGTGCGCCTACTCCAATATACAACACGCCATGACGCGAAGCACACAATTTGTTCTCGCACTTCTCGTTGCCTGGGACAGACGAACAAGTTATGCGATAGACGATTTTTGTGTCCTTGTACTGCTTGCGATGGTCAAAAAGCTCGACAAAGCGGGCGTTGAGCGCTAAAGGCTCACAACCGCGCAAGAATTCGCTCGAGAAGTTGAGAGCGGCAGTCATCTTGTCTTCTCGAGAGCGTCTCGCAAGAGTTCGATCGTAGACATGAGTTTTTTGTTGCTGGGCAATGAATGCTTCAGCTTCAGCAGCATTGGGCTCCTGGGCTTGAGCGAGGGATGTTGGCAGGAGAATTTTAAAGCTGCCATGTTTGCTTTGCAGAATATGAACGCGATGAGCTTTTCATTAGCACAAGTCGATGGGTGACGCGGCGCATGAGTGTGTGCTTACCTGCAGTGACAGGGGTAGAGCTAGCAGCGCCTGAATGTCCTGACATGACGTGCCGGCGCTCTGTTGGTCCAGGGCGTCTTTAGATATTTGTCTAGGCTGTCTTTAGGAAGGGAGTCTCGCTGTCTCCTGACATACTTGGAACAAAGCTTTACTGCGTTTCCCACGATCTTTCATGCAGTGCAACGTCTGCGCACACTCTTTGAGTGAGGTGAGCAGAGATAGACCAGACCACCTCAAGCTACTGCCAGACGTGTTGCAGAAGACGGACGAGCTGCCTACCCGGCTTGGACACAATGAAAGGGCATTCTTAGGCCATATCTGGGCACTGTGGGATCGACGCATCACAGACAAACTTCGTTGTCTTAATATATCTTCCAGCTAGATCAGGACTGGTCGCTAGGACATGACGCTCTCTCTTGCTGGCGAAGCTGACAAACAGTGTTAAGTATCTCCTCCTCAAGGACACCATGCAGCGCGAAAATCGCCGGTGGTCTAGTCTGGCCAGAAAATGCTCGAGCTCATCCTGAGAGACGACCACTCGGGTCGTACAGCCAGCACAGAAGAAGAGCAGCCCAAGGACAATTGATGTGCTCCTCTGCACCTGACTTGTCTGTCCACCATTTCGATCTGGCATACACCTCAAGCAAACGTTCTCAAGTCGCGCATCCTTTTGCAACGTCTTCAGGTCGTCTCCTTCCTGGCAGCACCAGAGTGGTAGGTTTACTTGTTGCCTGACTTTACGGAGTGGACATTGACAAGCTTATTGAGGCACGGTCCGTCGCAGTCGATGGTGGCGTGGCCAATCAATCAATGCTGTCCTTTCTTTTTCGAACGCACCAAGCCCCATCAGCGAAGCATTGTCCTCCTTTCCGCTTATATCATGGCGAAGCGCCGACCAAGGCACAACAGTGTGAGAAAGACGTGCCCAACGATGCCCAGACAAGATCTGCCGTCTTTTTTTCTTGACGTCTTCTCCAGCATGAAGTGTTCCAGACGTATACGAAGCAAACTCTCACCTAGTACTTCTTTGCTAAATCTCGGCGTTGATATGGCATTTGTTGAGCTTGATTGCCTCCTCCCCCATCACCTCCTTGCGGAGTTGCCCGTAAGTGACTTCCGGTGAAGATGTGCCCGATGTCGATCAGCATCTTCTTGAACCTCACGAGAAGACATTATGATGCTGCGACTGTTTCTACACACTCACACGTATACGTTTGAGAGGCTGGTGCGCGCGCCAACTTCTTGATGCTGCCAATTTTGACCTGACTCATCCGCTCAAACCACTTTGCAATTTATCCGCCAGTCTGCGCGATGCGGTTACCAAAATTGAGTTGCCAGACTCGGATCGTTTCAGCCTATCAGAACATGCATGGCATGCGTCACTATGATCCTGGAGGTTAAGCTTGCGAAGTTGCGAAGCTTGATGTCTTTTGCAGAGAGAGAAGGAATGCACAGATTAAGTTGAACGAGTCGGACGGCCATTATGGACGCAAGGCAAAGGCAGTGACAAACTTGACATGAGGCGCACTCTCGCCTCAACACAATGCTAGGGTCGGCCTTTGCGTGCTCCGCCGACTCTTCATCATCCGCTCTCTTGCTCCCTGGTATATTTTGTGAGACATGCTACATAGATTTGAGTCTGGACTAAGAAGATATCTATCCCTTTAGGGATTGTCGGCCCGCTCTTAAGATTTCATCGACAGAGAGAATGTTTGAGCTGATGACAGAGGCCGATGCATTCAGACTGCGCAAGACGCGGTAGCAATCCCAGATACCTTCTGCCTCTGGTGAAAACGGTTCTCCTGTGCAAAGGTCAAGCCCAACTGCTGCTTGGCTCTCAGCATGCTCATCGAGGAGCGCGACGATGGTGTCTTGTACATCAAATCCAGCATTGGCTGCAAGGGTTTTCGGAATGACCAGCAGCGCCTCAGCGAATGCTTGAACACCCATCTTGGCCTTACCCTTGACTGTCTTACTGAAGACATTGTTCAAATGCGCAGAACACGCAATTTGGAAGGCACCTGCACCAGGTACGACACACTTGTCCTCAATAACATTCTTGACGGCACGGAGACCATCGCGGACGGCATCTTGAATCTGGGTAATCGTGTGTGCATTCGGACCTTTGATGAGCAAAGTCACCGACTTTGGGTCCTTGACTTCCTCAATGAATGTGAACTTATCTTCCCCAAGCGTGTGCTCGTAGACAAGACCAGCCCAACCAAGAATCTCAGACTTCAAGTCGTCCACACTGTTTTGCGCTACGCCGCCGCAGATGAGTTGTAGCCTTTCCATGTTGCGACGCTTGGCTCTGCGCAGAGCGATGATGTTGTGCTTGGCAAGGACGTCCAAGGACAATGGATCAATACCTTTTTGGTTGACAATGACAAAGCCCTTGGAAGGATCGCCACCGCAAACTGCCTCCTTGAGCTCAACAATCTTTTTCAATTTGGCATCAACGAATCTGCGTTCCGATTCGACAAGCTTCTCGCGCTGCTCCGCGCTGCTGTAGAAGAAGCCAGAGTTGATTTCCGACTTTTCATACTCCAGCGAGACATTGATTGTCAGGATGAATGCATTTTCCATACGCTTGGGCATATCAGGGTGCCGTGCACCGTGGTCGAGGAGCAACCCGCGGATGAGCTGCGTCTCTGAGGCTGATCTATGCTGCATTTTCATAATCTCGACCATGTGCAAGTCAATGGGCGTGTCCTCGCGAGCAATGGCAAGGACGGCATCCACAATGGCTGGTGCAAGCGTCTCTACAATGCCTGCAGGGATCTTTGTTGTGAGCGATGTGCGTGCCACAGACATCAAGAGCTCGCGGTCCACCTCTTTGCTGATCTTGAAGCTGTCAAGGAACTTGGAGGCTTCTTGCTTGGCGAGATCAAAGCCTTCACAAATCAAGGAGGGATGCAGGCCTTCTTGAATATACCGTTCAGCCTGGTGGAGAAGTTCGCCGACCATGAGACATACGGATGTTGTGCCATCACCTGTCATGTCGTCTTGAGCCGTTGCCGCTTTTGCAATCATGGAAGCTGTTGGATTTGTGATGTGCATTTCCGTCAAGAGCACTTTGCCATCCTTGGTGAGCTTGATATTCCCAGAGCCATCCACAAGCCTGCCATTAGAATGAGAATAGAGAACGTGACACGTACATCTTGATGGTACCCTTTGGACCAAGATTGGATTTGAGGACATCCTGCAATCCTGTCGCTGCAGTAATATTCACCTGCAACGCCTGATCGCGGCGAACACTTTCCGCCTTTGGGTTCAGTCTACTGTCAGCTTTGTAGCTAGAAAATAGAGGCCTTACAATTGCATCGACATGCTGGCTCTCTGGTAGTTACTGCTGCTTGTTCGTGGTCGTGTTCGCGCTCAAATTTTCTTGCGCGTCCTCGAGCACACGCAGCAACTTCAGCACAGGCAATACATCGAGTAGTGCTAGATACCGTCGAGCATGCGCATTCAGCTATGTAGGTCGCCCGTACGAGACTATAGACTAGAGCCAAAGATTTGGTAGCGCCGGCAGATACTTGGACCGTACTCCTCATACGCCTGCTTCGTGTGGCAGAATGTGTGAAACTCTGCCGTCGACGCCAGCAGCGAAGCTCCATAGAACACGGCGTGCTTTTGCTTCTTGTGTGAGATGACCTGCACGTCGAGACCACCAGATTTTGCGCCCGACTTGGTCTCGGACCTGAGAATACGCTCGTCCACCAGTTGCTTGATGTCCCGCTGCAGACGCCGGCCAAAATTGGTAAACATGGTACTGCCACCAGAAAGCACAATATTGCGGTAGAGTCCACGTCTCACGTCAATGGGCGACTGCTGAATGACCGTGTCCACAACTTCAGGCAACGGCGTCAAGAAATCGCTCGACGCGAGCTCGGGGTTGAAGAAGATTTCAGGCGCAAGGAACTGCTCGTAGCCAACATCCACATTGACACTTGGCCGGTTCGGGTAATCAACGACATACTTGCGGAACTTTTCCGGGTCCTGGTCGTACTTGTTGAATTCTTGCACTATATCCTGGCAGACGTAGGAGAAGTTTTCCTTAATCTTCTCTGCCGTTTTGAGCGATGTGTCTGGCTCGTTGCGATCACGCAGCAAGGTCTGGACAAAGTGCGTAATATCTCTGCCAGCAATAGGGATATTTTTGATGGCAGAGCCAATAACATAGCCCTCAGCGACTGGAATGACGTGGGTGACACCATCTCCAGAGTCAATGACAGTACCAGTCAATGACCTGTCCTTTGATTTGGACGAGATCCAAGAGGCAGCCAGTGCAAGAACTGCTTGGACAGCAATATAGAGTCCCTGGCAATTGAAGGACTCAAACATGATTTCCGCCGTGTTTTCACGGTTCTCTGGAGGGTTGAGGGGTGGCTCCGTCAGCAGAAAGTGGTGGTCTTCTGGTTCAACGCGAAGATACTTGAAAATACTTTCCTGCCAGAAACGCTCCATGTGATCCCAGTTCTCAACTTGTCCATGCTTAATGGGATAATTGATGCCGTAGGCACTGCTCGAGGAAGATGTCTGTGCAATGGCTTCTTCGCCAATGTAAAAGTCGAGATCCTCTGTGCCGCGCTTCTGCGCCAAATTGCCTCCACTACTCCCACCGCCGCCAGACAAGAATGAAGGCTTCGAGGGCTTTGCTGGTCCTGATCCTGCTGGCCCGCTGCCGGAGCGTGTTGCGATTGCTGTCGGAAAGACAAAGCTCGGGCTGTCGTTACCGGCAAATCCAAGCTTAGTTAGACCAGTTCCGTTATCCATAATAACCTACTGTCAGATGCGCATTACAAGGATTGGGAGCTTACGGGAGGAGCTGTGGGCGCCATGCTGTGTCGATCCCCGGCTGCTGGCTCGATGTCGACTCTTGGCCGTCGTTGTGCTGCTGGTGACGCAGGCAGCGAGGATTCAGATGGGTCCAAGAAGCTCAACCTTGGGCTTGGTTTGTCTTGAGCCTACAGTGGTGATACTCTGTGGTACTATGTGATACCATGCTTACTATACATCGGGACGCTTGCGAAGCACCGCAACAGATTCGACGTGATAGGTATTCGGAAAGAGATCAAATCCCCTCACAGATTCGAGCACATAGCCCTTGCCCTTGTCGTGGCCCAAGATGTATCCAACATCTCTGGCCTGTGTCTGTACGCAGCAAGACACATAGACTACAGCTGTTGGAGAGAAGTCGAGGAGCTGGTTGAGAAATACTTGGTCGCATCCCTTTCTCGGCGGGTCCACAATCATCGCCGTCTCCGCTGCAGGAAAGGTGATTTGCTTAAACAAGAGCTCAGCACTGCCAGCCAGAAACTCGGCATTGTTTACATTATTGGCTTCTGCATTCTTCTTTGCCCATGTAATACTGTCTTGCGAAATCTCCACGCCATTGACTGCACTGAGTCCCTCGCTGCAAGTGATGCTAAACAAACCAGAGCCGCAGTAAGCGTCAATCAGATATTTGGCGGAAGACTGCAGTTGCTCACGTACATAGCTTGTCAGCCGGGGCATGATACTGTTGTTGTTTTGGAAAAAGGCGCCAGCGGGAGACTCAAATTGCTTGTCTCCAATGACTTCCGTGATTATCTTTTTGGAATCCGTTACATAGTCGTGTGTTAAGCCCTCTTCTGATTTCATTGTTGTCTCTCTTAAGAGCAAGGTTGCTCCTCTCTTGAATGCTGCTAGATTGCCCAAGACACGCTTGCGCTCTGCGGTCAGCCCCCGATTGAGGGCGGGCGTGGCAATTGGACATTCTTCAATGTCCAACACCTTTCGCCGGCCCTTTTCGTTGAAACCAATTTCTGGTACTTGTCCAGGCGCGAAACCTTTCCGTGGCTGGTCAAAGTGAGGTGTAATCTTGGTGCGATAGCCGTACTGCAACGGAGATGCCATTGTCTCCCCAACGATTGGAATGAGTGAGGGTTCTAGATCGCAAAAATCTTCGTAGGCGTGGACCACAACTTGCCGTTTGTGCTCTAGTTGTGCAGCATAGGGTAGTTGTTGAAATTGGCAGCCCGAGCATTTGCCAAAGTACTTGCACTGTACCAAAGAATCGTCTCGCTTGGATGACTTGCTCAGAACTTCAACCATGTCGCATAGTATAATTTTGTCTGCTTCATTGATAAAGTATGGCTTGGCCTTGACACATTCGCCCGGAAGGGAGAAGGGTACAATGACTGCATACTCACCACAGAGACCGAGCCCATCTCCAGTCGAGTTGAGACAGACGACCTCAACCTCAAATGGTACCAGCTTTTCAGGAGTTGCATTGGTATTGGGCTGGGCCTGCTTCCTCATGCGAGCAATGTCCCTGATGAGAACTTCATCGCCAGCAGACCCAGCCTTGGCCTTTTTAGCTCCTTTCTGTTTCTTGGTGCGACTCCGTGTACTGCTTCCATCTGCCTGTCGTGGAGCAGGCGATGCTGCACGCTTGAGCATCTCGGTGCTCATCAAATTCAATGAACGGAAGAGTGGAGTTTGAAGTGATGCGGCCTGTAGCAGTAGCTGAGAAGCAAAGGGCAATCTCCTCGCAGCAGCAATGATGATTTTATGAGCGCTTATTGAGATGTCTGAGCCGAGTAACAGCTGTTGACAGCAGCTATAGACAGTAATCAGAGTAGTAGTAGTAGTACAGTAGCAGTAGTACAGCACTTGCAGTCTCGCACCAGGCGAATCTATTTCTTTTTCCCCTGCACGTGAATTGACAGAAAGCAACACCCACGAGCTCGACCATCAAGCAAATCTTCTGTTTCACAGCCCCAAGATAGGCACAGAGCCCGCTCAGAGCAATGCACCGGTGTCGGGTGATTGCCAAAGAAGCTGCCGTATGTCGCCGTCTGTTCTCTGCCAGTCCAAGATTACAAAATGGCGCTATTGATGAAATTGCAAATTCAGTCAAGGCTGAGCATGGACAGCAGCAGGGACCGTCCGTCCTCAACAACAAGCTCAGGACAACCCACAAGCGCATCAATTACCCGTCGGACTTTTCCAAGATTGACCCCATTTTGGACGCCAACCATCCTAAGACGCTTGCCTTCGGTAAGTCGGGCGATACGCGGTACCAGTCCCTGCCTGCTTTCCCGCCCGATACGACAGGCGAAGGTCTTGCAGAGGACGAAACGGAACTACTCGCAAAGGCAACTGGGCTGACGACACGGGAAATCAAATCTCTTATTCAACGGCCGCTCGTGGTTCGGCGCGTTGTAAATCAGACCCGCAAGGGCAAACAGGCGAGTATGTATTGCTTGGCCGTTGTTGGCAATGGCAAAGGCATGATTGGCTTTGGTGAGGGTAAACATGCAGAGCAAGGGACCGCGACGCGCAAAGCAGTGACGCAGGCAGTGAAGAACATGGAATTTGTGCATCGCTACCAGGATCGCACCATCTACGGCGATGTGGACTACAAATTCCACGCTGTGCAGCTCAGACTTCGCTCACGACCTGCAGGATTCGGCATTCGAGCCAATCACTTCATCTACGAAATCTGCCGTTGTGCAGGCATCACCGACCTCTCAGCAAAGGTCTGGGGCAGCCGCACAGGCATGAATGTGGTCAAGGGCGTCTTCGAGGCGCTCAAGGAACAAAGACTACCGAGCACCATTGCACAAGCGCGAGGTCGGCGTATTGTTGATGTGGAATCTGCCTACTACAGCAGGCAGGCATAGTCTTTTGAACAATATTTCCACATTCATTACTAGCATAGCATACATGTATTCACTCACTCGTCGCCTTTCAATCAGTCATGGCAAGCAATGAGCTCGATTTGACCAAAGGACATTCCCCGCCAAGTTCTAGATCAATCGCGTACTGCAGCAGACTTCCAGCACTGCTAACGACCATAACGTGTGGCTCAGGTCCCACTGTACTGATTGCCACCACAGACTTGACTTTACCGCCATTTTGCAGCTTGAGACTCGCAAAGTCACGCATAGGCTCCCACATCTCCGTGACACTATTCGGGAGATATGCACCAAAGGTACCAGCAAATGTCCGACCAAAGCCCTGTGAGCTTTTCCGAATCATGCTCATTGCGCCCTTGGGCGGTACACGCGCTGTAGACGGGGCTTCCTGTCGATCACGCCGTGCAAGGTCGTGCGAGAGCTTGAACACATGCACCGTTTCTGAATCAGAGGAGCAAGCGAGAAAGGTCGATGAGAGGTCAAAATTCAGACTGTAAATTTTGGCCGGTAAACTGCCTCTGCGGAACTGAAAGAGCTTGTCTGCACCAGGTACACTAAAGACGCGTATGATGGTGCCTTTGTCCGATGCTGTTGCCAATTTTGTGCCATCTGAGCTCAATGCAATGCACGACAAGGGCGATTTGTGAGCTTCGACCACATTGACAGGTTGAAGGGATGATGCATCGTAGATGAGAACATCGCCAGAGACTGGCACATGCGCCGGATTTGCAACAGGCGCATGAACCGGCGCGCTATCCGCTCCAGAGGAAGGCATGGGGGTGGGAGACGGATAGGCAATATAGCAAGCGTCTGAGGAGGAAGACAAGGCACAGATGGCGTTGGGATTGGGCGACGTCTCGATAGTATGCAGCAGTTTCATGTTGGCAATGTCATAGACATAGAGATTCTGCGACAATACAGCGACGAGGCGCTTCCGATTGAGCTTGACGGCCAGAATAGCAGTCGGAAAGGTCAGCTCGCAGATGGAAGAGCCACGCTTCGTATTAACAATCTGCAAACGACGCGGGCTCAAGTCTGGCTGGTCGCCTAAACCAACAAGTGCAACGAGAGAAGTACAAAAGAGCATCTCGACAATGGACCGACCGCCGGGATGTTCATAGATCTTGCCAAATGGTTCGCAGTTGTAGAGTCTGTAGCCTTCCTTTGTACCGACACTGACGCAAGTGTAGTCCTGATTGAAGTTGCCAGCGAATGCCGCGTTCATTGCGACGCCCGTAGCGTCCTGCTGCTGCTGATGAATCTACCAGCTGCTTTCTGACAGAAGAACGCGCAGTGACGGAGGTGGTGTTTGTCGACTCTCTTCAGCTGTTCTATTCGAGACGCGACGGCGACGACCCCACACCACAACTCCAAGCTTGTAGCAGCCCGGGCAACAATGAAGTCCATGAGAGCCATCCGCATCCACAAGACAGGCGGCCGAGAAGTTATGCAGCTAGAGCAGCTACCTGTACCCACTGCTCAGCAGCTCGGCCCGAAACATCTGCTCATCAAGAATAAGGCAATTGGAGTCAATTTTATTGACACTTACTTTCGCGAGGGCTTGTACAAGGCTGCACTGCCCTTGACATTGGGCAAGGAGGCAGCCGGTGAAGTCGTTGCTGTTGGTTCAGATGTCAAGGATGTTCAAGAGGGAGACCGGGTGGTATATTCGGCTGTGTCTGGCGCGTATGCCGAGTTGACTGTGCTGGACAATGGCATGTTTGCCAAAATTCCCAAGGGAATCAGCGAGGAGCTTGCTGCTGCAAGCTTTGTGCAAGGATTGACCGCCATCACGCTCGTTGAAGAAACTTACAAGGTGAAGCGCGGTGATTGGATCTTGGTGCATGCAGCTTCTGGAGGTATGGGCGGCTGGCTCGTTCAGATCCTTGTCGCAATGGGTGCCAATGTGATTGGCACTGCTTCCACACAAGCGAAGCTCGATCTTGCCAAGGCGAATGGTTGCCAACACCTAATCAATTACTCAACCGAAGACGTTGTTCAACGAGTCAAGGAGATTGTTCCTGAAGGCGTGCATTGTGCTTATGACGGCGTTGGCAAGGACACGTTCCAAATCTCACTCGATTGCCTGCGTCGAAAGGGAACCTTGGCCAGCTTTGGCAATGCATCTGGCGCAGTCCCACCAATCAGTATTCTTTCCCTGACGCCCAAGTATGACTCGCTTTCTGGAAGCAAGCTAACGGCAGAAACATCACTCTTGTCAGGCCCCAGGTCTTTGGCTACCTAGGCACACCGGAAGAGCTCAAATACTATACGGAGAAGTTGTTTGACCGTCTGAAGAGGGACCACGTCAAGGTCGCCATCCACAAGACGTACCCACTGGAGGATGTCCAGCAGGCGCATGCAGATCTCGAAGGCCGAGTCAGCACTGGAAAGCTCCTACTCAAGCTTTAGGAATCAAGTAGATATTGCGATGCCGAAGTCTTTATTAGATATATCTATATGCTAACTATGCTTTACAAAAGTCGTGTCGGTGTACAAGCGTGTCTATAACGCCCATCAAGGGTCATTTAGAACAATGCAGAAAGGATGAACTGAGCGGCGATGAGTGCAGCGGGTACCACCATCATCTTTCCTGCGCCTGAGCTCGCTGGCAGTGACGGTGAAGAAACTGGCAGCGAATTGACAGGCACACTTGGCCTAACCACTGTTGTGAAAGCCGGCGCAGTGGGTGCAGGACCCTGAGGCGCTGCTGGGATAGGGGGACCAGCTGGTGGACTTCCTGCTGAGGGGGCTGCAGGAGGGCCAGCGGGAGGAGGTCCGGCAGGTGGCGTACCGCTAGCGGCAGGTGCGGCAGGTGGCGGAGGAGGCCCAGCTGGGTTCGTCTGTGTAGGGGGAGTAGGTGCTGGTGGAGCGGGGGGAGGAACCACAATGGTGGTAGGAACCACAATAGTGCTGGTGAGTGTCACTGTCGTCACGGTCGTACCAGTCGACACAATTGTTGTGATGGTGGTTGTGCTAGGGACAGACGTGGTGATGATGACCAGAGTCGGGGGAGGTGGAGGAGGCAAGAACGGAGTGGTCGAGGTTGAAACAATCACCTGAGTGCTTGTGGAAGACAAAACTGGCAAAGTGACCGAGCTCGAAGGCACTGTAGGAGTAGTTGCTGACGAGGGAGGGACCACAGAACTAGATGAAACAACAGCGCTGGAAGTTGTGGCCACAGAGCTCGTTGGGACTGTCGAGCTAGCAGGAGGCGCACTAGCAGAGGTAATGACGGTTCCAGAGGAAATAGTCGAAGAGCTGACTGGAGCCGAAGAGCTGCCTGTCGTGCTCGACAAAATGGCAGAAGTGCTGGTGACCATGGTCGTCGAGGTAGTCACCGGCACAGAGCTGGATGGGACAGACTCAGAGGCAGTCGTCGATGAAGTGGTCTCAGGAAGTGAGCTCGTCGTTGTGGTTGTGCTCGAGGTGGTCTCGGGATGAGAACTCGTTGTAGAGATTGTCGTCGAGGTAGATTCGGGTTGAGAGCTCGTGGTTGTGGTTGTGGTAGTCTCAGGGTGCGAGCTCGTCGTTGTCGTTGTGCTCGAAGTAGTCTCGGGGTGAGAGCTCGTAGTTGAGATTGTCGTCGAAGTTGACTCAGGGAGAGAGCTCGTGGTGGTTGTCGTGCTCGAGGTTGTCTCAGGAACGGAGCTCGTCGTCGCTGGTGTTGTGCTGGTGGTCGACACCGTAGTAGACGAGATAACCACGCTTGTAGAGGTAGGCGGCGCAGGGAAGCATTGGTCGTACGTGACAATAGAGAACTTGACAGGAATGCAGTTGGGGTACTGTACTGTGAAGTAGTTGTAGCTGGTCAGTGTCGGGAAGATGCCCGGGCCACACGCGTAAAAGTCTGAGGAGCCCTTGTAGGTCAAAAGGCCGTTGCATGCGCCAAACATGTCCTGGTCATTGCTTGGATTTGCGTCACCAGAGCATTGGAACTGATTTGAAGTCGCTTGTTCACCGACACAGAACTTGGGTCCATTCTTGACGGTCTGATCGATGAGCTGGAAACCGCCGCTAACCTGACGAACTAGTGTGAATTGGTTCGCTTTCGTTTGTGTTGACTTGTCAGTATAGAGCTGGCCATCATCAGCGTAGTCGTCTACGCAAGAGCCGTCGAGGCTTGATTTCAGGGAGAAGACAACGGGTGTCGCTGTGGAACCATCGCACGTCTGACCAGCAGCACGAGCGAAGAGATTGATACCGGCAGCGAGGAGCAGTGCCTTGGACAGCATGACTTTGTGATTGATGTTCCCCAATCAAGCCGAGCGCTGGCCCTTGCTTTATACAAGGCCCATGCTTGTCGTCCTTTGCCGCTCCAGCACCCTGATTCTTCGCCCATCGCCTTTGCAATTTGCTCAACGAACCCATCATGTGCTGTGAGGCCTTAAACAAGACGGCTTTGTGTAGTGGCAGTTCTTAAAGGCCACCAGCTGTCGTCTGTGTTGTTCCCCCGTTGCCTTGGCCGTGGGGCCGATCCCTCTCGTGGTGGCGTTCATTGTGCCTTAACCATCACAATTAATTCTTTCAGACTTCGCGACCGTTGGCAAAGGCCGTTGGTCCCTACAGCTCGACCGTTGTACCGCCAGAACGAGCGCTCATAGATTCACCGTAGCTTCACCCGGCTATGCGGCCTATGCCTCGCTACAGTCCCCATAAACGCGCCAATGCAGTCCAGCAGCCATTGGCCATCACTCGGGCAGTCCAGATCCACTGCTCGTAAAGCGTGCTGGACTTGCAAGCTGCCAGACGTAGTCAAGCGCACAGGCTGGTCCTTGCCCATTTCTTTGTTCTCAAGCCATCTGTCAAAGAGCCTGTGCGCCCTCAGACCGCAGTGTGCTCCTCTGAATCGAGACTAACATTCAAACTCGACAAGCCTTTGCATTGAGATACGGTTGCAAAGACTGCCCTTTGGCATGCCCTCAAAGACTACGATGAGTCACTGATGACTTTGTCATCGGCAAAGAACCCTTGCCACTGTGCTATAGTGTCATGGGACCTGCACGGCCCAAGTTCAGAGACACTTTTTGACGTCGCTTTGTCTCTGGAAGCTTTGACACTGAGCGTAGCTGACGCCTGAGCGCCCAGTCGAGACTTTCTGCCGCTGCATGTCTTAAATGTCAGACCGAGATTTCAACCTTTTTCGAAATGCATTAAAACAAGCGCGCCGGTGATGCGACCCACCTGACGGACAACGGCAGCCTGCAGACACGACAGCCGCTGCCCAGTGCCCAGCAATAGCTGCGATCTAGGTGTTCTTCCGAGCCCAGGTACGAACTCTATTTTAGCACAAGGTCATGTGTATGCATGAATTCTGCATCATATGTAGCAGATATCAGTGAGAAGCCTTAGATAGGCGCACAGGCTGAACATGCGCAGAGCGGCTGCTTAGCCAGCTGCTGATTACGGACGAGAGATGTCTGTCCAAAGTTAGCGACGACGATCACATGTAATACTTGTAGCGTGTGCACATGCCATCGCAACAACCAAAAGACAGATCAACATCAGTGCAAGGTCTGGTCAGGCATATTTGTGTATGTCGTCCTGCATAGAGCGCATTGTGAGTGTGAGCGTGTACCGCCAGACTGCTAGCGCTACGGCAGAAACGGCAGAGCGAACGCGCGAGACTGTTAAATTTAGTGTTCGTGTGCGCTGCAGCTGGGTCAATGCAATCATGACTGCAATAAGCTGGGGATATCACTCAGCTCTCAGATACGTCGCTAGCACCACAATGAGCCTGACCATGAGGTGCGAGTTTGGACACTGACCGGCCCATGACGAGTCAGCTGTAGTGTATTGCCAAATTCATGTGCAAAATTGAGTGCCACGGTGCATTCATCATGATGCGCAATACCTGCCGAATGCCTTGTCACTTTGTCGTCAGCGCATGCAGAATAGATGTGCTACCGTATGACTCCCGACATGATGCTGCTACGGCTTGTGATCAATCGTTGGTGCTGCTCCAAGCGCGACACGGAAGCGTGTGGGACATCTGAATTTCAGGTCGCTGCAGGCACGACCTTCTACATTTGAGACCAAAGACTAAGACCTCGAGCCGCTTGCCCAGATTTCTGCTGCTTGCTGCTATGGTGCTCATACTCGATGGCGGGAGCACATATGTCTTGCAGAGTATACCTCAGGATGCACATGCTGCTCTCTTCGGCAGTCCTCTGTGGACCAGTCAAGCTCTATATGATTTTCCAGATGCGGTCCAGACGCTACATAGAAGCTACCTCGAGGCTGGCGCTGAGCTGATATCATGTATGACCTATCAGCAATCTCCAGATACGATGAAGCATCCTACTGGACCAGGCTCTGATGCTGATGTATGGAATGCTGGGATGCTCGCGAGTTCTCAAGCTTGTCATAAGCATGGTAGTGGCAGTTCTGTACTGACACTGGGGACTTATGCAGCTATGCTAGGCAACGGAGCAGAATACTTCCATGTATTCAACGATGGCGACATGAAGTCTCTTCGGGAGTTTCACAGGGTGCGTCTACAGCACTTCATCCAAACTCCTGCGTGGAGCAACATTCAGTATATCGCTTTCGAGACTCTACCTGATGTGAAGGAAGCGTTCCTCATTCTTGACGTATTGCAGGCCTTGCAACACAGCTTGGCAGAAAAACGGGTCTGGATCTCCTTTTCTTGCTCGGGCGAGGGTGCTACTGACAGAGTGGTTGAGGGTATCACATCATTGCTACATGACAGCAGAACACAGAAGCTCCTTTGGGGCATTGGACTCAATTGTTTCAAGGAGGATGTCGCGGACAGTGTGGTGAGTGGTGTAGAGAATCTCATCAAGGGCACTTCATTGTACCTGGTCCTCTACCCAGACAACGGCGAGGTATGGGATCCTGTCAAGCGGATATTTACTGGCACGTCCAAGACACCAGACACATGGGCTGAGCCGTTCAAACAGTGGTCAAGCCTAAATCATGGCCGCCTAGTCTTTGGCGGATGGTGAGTCCCTCGCAATTCCATTCATTACTAACAACAAGCTGCCAGACGACGCCTGATCACATACGGGCAATCAGACGGGCTGTGGGCGTTTAGAGAGAGAAGGAAGCTGGTACGTAGCGGGTCCAGTCATCACTACAGAATCTATACACTTTGGCATACATATTTCCATCCCTCGCCTTTCCCTTTCGTCTCACGCCGCGCACAACTCGCGGACTGAATCCCGACACCCGACGACACTTTCGGAGCAAAAAGGAAAGTACACACAAAGCACATCCTCCTCCATCTATACTCCTAGCAGCAGCAGTATGCTCTCTCTCCGTCAGACTGCGTTCGCCCTCAAGCGTCATACACGCGCATATGCACAGGTCAAGGCTGCAGCAGGCACGTTCGCCTCGCAAAAAAACAGCAATGGCAACTACACAGTCTCCATGATTGCAGGCGACGGCATCGGTCCAGAGATTTCCAAGTCAGTGATTGACATCTTCTCAGCGGCCAAAATTCCAATTGAATGGGAAGAGTGCGACGTCACCCCGATTCTCAAGGACGGCAAGACCGCCATCCCAGATGAAGCCATTGCATCCATTCGCAAAAACACTGTTGCACTCAAGGGCCCTCTCGCGACGCCCATCGGCAAGGGACACGTCTCGCTCAACTTGACTTTGCGCAGAACATTCAACCTCTATGCCAATGTGCGACCGTGTCGTTCAATCCAGGGCTTCAAAACTCCTTACGACAATGTCGACACCGTCCTCATCCGCGAAAACACCGAGGGAGAATACTCTGGTATTGAGCATGTTGTTGTGCCTGGTGTTGTTCAGAGCATCAAGCTCATCACACGCGCCGCCTCGGAGCGTGTTATTCGTTTCGCTTTTCAATACGCACGCGATATTGGTAAGAACAAGGTGACTGCCGTGCACAAGGCTGCCATCATGAAGATGTCCGACGGTCTCTTCCTCTCTACCGCGCGTGAAGTCGCCAAGGAGTACCCGGATGTTGAGTTCACCACCGAGGTGCTCGACAACACCTGCCTCAGGCTCGTCACTGACCCTGCACCATACGCTGACCGCATCACAGTCATGCCAAACTTGTACGGAGACATCATTTCCGACTTGTGTGCTGGTCTGATTGGCGGTCTTGGTTTGACGCCATCTGGCAACATCGGCAATGATGCCTCTATTTTTGAGGCCGTTCACGGTTCAGCGCCTGATATCGCAGGCAAGGGTCTCGCCAACCCAACTGCACTGCTTCTTTCTTCTGTCATGATGTTGCGTCACATGGCGTTGCACTCTGAGGCTGACAAGGTACAAAAGGCAATCTTTGATGTTCTTGCAGAGGGCACCACCATCACTGGTGATTTGGGTGGCAAGGCTAGCACATCGCAATATACACAGGCCATCATTCAGAAACTCGCTTAGATATTTAGAAGCTTTCACTTTGGGCCAACATGTTGCTACAACCTTGTGTGCTTGTATAGGATTCAAAATAACTTGGCGTCTCAGTCGTTACCTTTTAGCCTCCACATTGGTCTCTTCCTTCACTTGCGCCTTAACACCTGTATTCCACCATACACCAGCGAGAATCACGGCCTGAGACCCCAAAACCATAGACGAACTGCGTACTGTGCTGGGGTATACATTCCAGGCATCTTCATGAGCAGCCCAAATGATGAGTTGAGTGATAAGCGGCAGCTCCGTTTGCTCGAGCAAAAAGGGTATACTCCAAGCTGACCATGCGTAAAATTGGTAGTGCAAGCTTCGTGCAAATAACATGCCAATCATATTGCTCGTGTACAACATCGTCAAAATGACTGGAGGCGTCAATTTGGATTCAGGGACATCCTCGCCAGTTGGAAAGAGAAACCCGAGTGTATTGGCAATAATAAGCTTGCTGATGCGCTGCAGTGATTTACCAGAAGGTTGGTTCCAGCGTGTTGAGGCAAACAAGAGTAGAGTCCCTACATGCAGGACGAACAACAAGACGGCAAAGTCCGACGAGAGGAAGAGGAACTCTGGCAGGATTCTCCAGTTGACTGTCCACTTGTACTCGAAAGCACGGCCAAAGTCAAAGGCCCGCGACAGGTAGGAGCTTGCATTCGCCTGAAGAAATGGAAGACCCATGAGGCCTTGGATAGCCAGAATGAGCAATCCATGCCGTACACTCTTGCCAACCCCGACAGCTTGCAGAAGAATCATGATAATTGCAGGGAGATAGAGCAGCGCATTCATTTTGACGCTGAGCGCAAAGCTAAAGAACAGAGAGCCCAAAAGGTAGTTGCGTCTAGTGTACCAATAAACAGAGATTGACATGACGAGTGACGACAGCCCATCATTGAACATGCGAAGAAGGTAGATGGAATGCAGACGTTTTGAGAGAACCAGCAAAGGCACATTGAGCCAAGACGCGCCAGCATAGCCATAGGTGGCCATAACAATGACTAGATTCATGAGGTACACACCAGCAAAGATTATCTGTCCAGCGAGCAAATCAGAGCCCTTGCCCGTGAGCTTGTACAATAAGCTGTAGAGGTACACATGACCAGCAGGGTAGACGAGAGGTCCTGTTTGACCATTTATCTGCTTGTAGTCACGCGTGCCCGACAAATAGAGCTCGACCTGCTGCATGTACGCTCTCCAGTCAATCTCTGTGTAGCTCACGCGCCAGATGATGCCTGCGCATAGCACAGCATCGAAAAGCACTAGGCCAAAGCACAACTTCTTGAAGCTGGACCATGGCATGTCTGGCAATACTAAAGGAGTTGGGTCTGTTGGACGTGGATCTAATATTGTGACCTGAAATTCACCTTTGCAGAATCCCAAGTCCACAACGGCAAACAGCACAAGCGCATCATCGCACACTCAACCCATCTGCCCCGTCATCGGCAGTCCACAGGATAGGCCCTTCCCCGGATGCGGCAGACGTGTGACTTTTATGACAGAGCCTCTGGCCATTCGATGCGACTTTAGTGACGCAATACCAGGCCAGGTCCCCGCGCACCATGAATTGGACGAGGACGATGAGCTCAGCAGCGAGTTGCTCGACCACTATGTCAGACGACACGATGGTACGCCACGGAGATTACGCTGGCTTAGCGCCCTTGGGCAGTTTGTCAAGCAAAATACATCCTTGAGAGTCACAGCGCATCATTATACGCTCGACGATTTTCCAGAGGGCTATGTATTTTTGGAGGAGTTTTCACGCGCTGGGAACAACCGCTATAAAGGTGAAGCGTCGCTCTGGGGTCATCCGTCAGGCAAGCATTATGCTTCGGTCGCTGAATTCCAAAAACATCTTCTTTGGTTGTTGCTCGACGCGCAGCATATTCCTGCAAATTGCCTCTGCAAGCTCTGTAGGCAGCATCGCACGGAGGCGCAAGCGAATAAAGTCCAACTGGGATTGCCAGTCACGGAGCGAGCGCCGTTGATGACGGGTATGAGCGATATCGCACTCGTCATTATGGCAAAAGCAAAGGCAGATCAAGCGAGAGATCTTGCACCGCATGCGCCCATCTACCGCTCGTTTGAGATCGTCAAACATCTTGCCAAAAAAGCCACATTCATTGTTGTTTCCAGCCGCATGCTCGTTGTTCCTGACATGTCACCGGCTAATCAGCTCCCGGCCCCTGTCAGAGTTCCTCACTACACACTTGTCGCCATGAATAGTCCGCACGAACAACTGGAAGGTGTGCCTCAAGCAGACCTGGCGCCATTTTTCGCCATCACAGGCGATGAGGACCAGATTCTGCGGGATCCTCCTCACGTGTGTTCCACAGCGAGCCCCATTGGCAAATTCCAACTTCAATATGCAGATGAGGCTCTGCAAGAACCCACTGGACCCAGATTTATCGGCTTTTTTCTTGGTCCTGAAAAGGTGTACTGCTCGGATATAGTACGCGTCGCTTCTCGAGAGGGAGAACGCACAAAGTACAAGCTTATGCAGGTGTCTGATATCTTCCTTGATTCCCAGAGCAAGATTTACAAAGTGCGTGGCGATGTGTTCGCCTTCCGCCACAAGCGCGATACAGATGTCGCAACAACGCCAAAACCTATAGGATCCGATACACGGCCGATTCCGGCTCAAATATTACAACACGCATTGATTGCTAACCTCGATGTCACATTCATCAACAAGCCTCTGACCAAATGTGAGTCCGTGCTTGGCGATATCATGGGTCGTGACTATCCGCTCTCTTCGTTACCCAGATCGGGTCGTAAGTTTGCTAGTCTCGCCTCCGTCACACTCTCCCAATTGTTCAACTGTCGAGCCAATGCTCTATCAGATGATTTACGAAATCGTGTCAATGAGCTCCTCAAAGCAGAGCGCGATGAGCCGCTTGAGCCAACTATAAGACGAGGACAAGATGGTGTGGCCACTCCGTCAAAGCTTGGTGCAGGTTTCGCAACCCTTAACACCAACGGCATCACGCAGTCTGCAGATGGATTTCGAGGCGTGTCTTTGAGAGGGTCTCCAGAGGTGGAAAATATTTTAGATGAGCCCATGCCCGCACATCCATCAAAAGCAGGCTCTAACGCCAAAATCAACATCAAGAGTAGCTCTGGCTTAACGCCTATTTCGCCGCATCGCCCAGCTTTATGGAATCCTAGGAGGCAACACCAAGGTGCTACGTCTGCTACAGGTATTGAACCAGATCATGGCCCAGTTCGGCGCCGGATCAGCTACACGCAAGCAACTTCAAGACTGTCAGACCGTGTTGATCAATTTAATGTGCTACCCGAGCAGCCTGCCAAAGCTCAGCGAGCGGTTCGTACGAGGCCATCTGGACGGACGGGTCATGCGTCGTCTGATTCCTCGGACGGTTTGCCTGTGGTTCGGCGAAAGAGGAGAAGCAATCGAGCCACCTCTCGCTGTACCGTACACAGAATTGTCTCCAACGGAAGTGATTCAAGTGCAGATGCTAATGTGATGCGGCAACAGTTGGGGTCTAGCCAAGGCAATGTGGCGTCTCCGAAGGTCAAACAACTTGCGCAATCTGGCAACGAGGATGACCATCCTATTATCTATCACAGAAATCTCAAGCCGACTCAAATCCCATCTCGCAAACGACAAAGGAGAGTTGCTTTGAGCGCAGAGTCTAGCGGGGAAGAGCAAGAGCCGCTCGAACGACAAATCAACGCTAGAGCGCCTGCAGACCAAAAAGCACAATCAGGTGACATAGCGCGCAATCTCGCCGATGTAGGGAAAGCGAAAGACAGCACGCAAGTTTCTCGCAAAGTTCGGGTTGGACCAAGCTTGCCTGGTAGAAGTCAGCCACGTCAGTCAAATGGACTAGTGCGTACACAGCCAATGCTAGATGCATCACAGCGTCCAGAACGCCAATTGAACACTACTCCTGCTCAACAGCCAAACCTGTCGATCGCACAGGCCCGTGAAAAGCTGCAAAATCTTACTGGCACTGTGTTGAAGGGCAATAGCACAATGGTGAATGGTGCGCGAAGGCCTGACAAGACTGGCAGCGCAAGTGTCATTCACCCATCAGCTAAGCGACCAGTGAGAGCGCCATCCATCCCTTCACAGCAGAACAGCGACAAACGTGCACAACACATAGCAGGGCGGGCGGCCGGCGCGCCTGACAGCATTGATGACATTGACTTATTTGCTACAACCGCATCTGAATATAGCAGCGACTGATCTCAACTCGTAGTGGCAAAATAGCAAAATATAATGGGATAAAAGGACGATGCGAGACTGGCTAATGCTGGACGCTAGACTGCCTTCCGCAGAGTATGGTTTGGGCGCTTCATGAAATCATTTCGTCATTGGTCATCTCGATCAGCGTCTTCTTGATCATAGACGCTTGCATAACTGGTATTTGACAAACTTCTGCGCGAGTCAGGACTCTCAGGTGGCGTCTCTAGCTGATTTGCAATCGATTGTAGGACATAGCAGGGATTCTCTGACAAGCTAGTCATCCTTGCAGAGTACCAATCTTGAAACATGTCCTGATATTGCTGTTCTGACATGCAGTAAAGCAAGTTTTCCAAAGGCTGGTCATCAGCTCGACGCTTAATAAAGTTGATGATGGACTGTCGATCAGACCTGGGTGAGATGTCCCAACATGCTGTCGCGAATGTGCGAGCAAATTGAGCTTTTTGACGCAGAAACTGCACCTCAAAACGTGTGCCAACAGCATTCTGTTGAATCCTGGTCTCCACTTGAACCCTCTGTTCAATATCTTGCCATGTCGGATTATCTTGCTTGTAGAGAGTATGGAGTCTCGCATGTTTGGAGAAGCGTTTCAAGCGATGTAGAGAGAGGTGTTCAAGGAATCTCGTCTTGCGAAAAAAGAGGTCCCACCGCTGAAGCAGATCCTCGAGCGTAGCCCAGGAATTGTCAAATGACTCAAGCAATTCCTCGATGCGCTCGATAAAGACACCTTGAAAGAACACACCGGCCCTCTTTTTACCCCAGTACTTCCCATGCTGACGCGCCCATTGAGCCCAGAGATCTGCCTCGAGGAGATCGATAAGCTTCCTGCGTTCAACATGCGCGTCCTGATATATTCTGTACAGCCGGGCGTAGCACTGCGTCATATCAATCGTCAGATTGCCGGCTTCCGCATCAAATGCGAGCGGTTGTACGGTAACAGAGCCCGCATCACTGACATTGATGGCCCAGACCGTGTAACGCTGTTGCACGTTCCGTAGTCTATCAAGCCGTATCACTGCACAATTAATGGCAAAAGGGTGCCTTTGATCCGGACAAGTGTTGAGAGCTGGCGTTGATTAGCAAAGATGGGAAGATGGAGGTCCAATTACGGGAAAGATAAAGCCGCAGACCGTCGTTTGCCTCGCAGTAGTCGCTGGTCAAAAGCTCAGGAAAATACTTGAGTGTCTCTTCCGCATCGAGTACGACGCCGGGCCAGCAATCTTCTTCATCAAGCGGCTCAGGCGGCCCATCGTCTTCATCTTCTTGGTGTCCACTGTATGTATACTCAAAGGCCTGGAAGTTGGTCGTCAATAGCAAGTTCAGAAACCGGGCGCTGGCAAAGACGTGCAGTCTAGCGATACGGTACCAAGCATGATTAACATACTGAGCTGAACCCCAGAGATCTGGAAAGCCCACTCGCTCCAGTATTATCTGTAAAACCTCGTCTGGAAGCCTCAAGTGAGCTGGGCGCTGTACTGAGTGGCTAGATGAGCTTCGATGATGCGAAACTGAACTCGTCAAGACGTTCGCCAGCTCTTGTGCGCATGATTCGTTGGCTCCGCTGCTGACAATGGATGATCCGGGGGTCGTTGTCTCCGAGGCAAGCGTTGTCAGCGTGGCACTAGAAGCGTCGCCATCGCTGCCTGTGCTCATATCCGTTTGCTTTTTGTCGGGAGCCGCTTTCACTGACAGAGAAAGATCTGGCGATTCCATGGATGCTTGCATCATTTGTTCTGAGCCATTCTCTTTGGCAAATAGATACGTTTTGCGGCTTTGTGGACGCCCGTCAGTATTATCAAGTGAGTTGTGCATCGGGGCGCCAGCGGCGCTTATCGCTCAGCCCGACCAGAAGTGGAGATGAGGGCTGATGAGTGTTCGGTATGAGTCGAGCAAAGATGAGAGACCAGGCCTGTCTCAGAGCGAGAGCGCGATGCGGTGGATGTTGTGTTGTGAAATCGATGCACTGACGTGATGAGACGCGACGAGCAAATTCGCGGACACCAACCAGGAACAGGCACAAGAACAAGACCAAGAAGGGATTAATCATCGATATGGATTGCTCTAGATACGGCGGCTACTTCTTGCGCTTTGCTCCGGCAAAAGCCTGCTTTCGACCAAGATTGCCAATAACTTTGGTCAAAGCAGTCTTGATCTCGCCCTTGGCAAACTCATCGAGCGCATAGTACGTAGGTGCAATCTCGAGAAGCCACTCCGGCTTGATGGTCGTGACAGTGCGGATATAGTTCTTGCTGGTCAAGACGAATTCATTGTACAGAACCCACTCCGGTTGCCGCTCAATACCGCACGATGGGTGAATCAGGACTTTTTGGTCGTCCTTGACTGTCATGTAGTAATTCTTCTCCGTCTTCTTTGCCACCTGCATGAAAAAGCCCGATACGAGGGACCTTCTGATGTTGTCGTAGTAGCTCTTGTCCTCGTAAGGCGTTGAGACCAGGTCAATATCGTGCCGCTCCATGATGCGCTGCAACTGACGTCGAACATTATCAGCACTTTGCAGAGCACGCTGTGACAGGAAGTACTCAAAGCACCATTCCTTGGTACAACCATTGTCTTGGTAGGCGTGATATACATTGAGCAAAGTAAGATGATCACCATCCTCATGCGCAAATAACTTGCGCATCTCGTCAGCCTGCTTCTTGGAAGAATTGGGCCGGACAAAAACTTGTGGAACAGAGAGCAGTGCCACAAGAGAGAGAATTTCATTTGAACAGTGAAATTCGGGGCTGGAAATCAGCATCACGGCAAGTGCTGGGTCTAAGGGGAAATCGCTTGCTGTACGACCCAAGGGCGTCAAATCTCCATCGTCGTTCAAACAAGCAAGGTAGTTGAGCTCCTCGAGTGCTCGCATCATCGTCTCCGGCGCTGGTGGGTCCATAAAGTCGAAATGGACGAGGTCGTCAATGCCGAGCTTCTTGAGCTCGAGCACGGTACTCGCCAGATTGGAACGCAGAATTTCTGGGTATGTTTGCTCAATGAGCTCCGTCTTGAATGCGCCTTCTGTGTAGAGGCGGTAGCACTTTCCTGGTTTGGTACGACCAGCACGACCAGCTCTTTGCTGTGCACTTGCCTTACTGATTGGACTGACGAGCAAAGACTCCACTCGAATGCGAGGATTGTACAGCTTTTGCTTGCTGAACCCAGGGTCGACGACATAGACGATACCATCGATTGTGAGGGAGGTCTCTGCAATGTTTGTCGATACGATGACTTTTCTGCCAGGAACGCCACCGGCCTTGAGTGGAGGCGGTGCTGCCTCAAAGATTTTTTGCTGCATGTGCGGTGGTAATGAACCGTATAGCGGATAGCACTTGATGGGCCCACAGTCGTTTCTTTCTCGTAGTAGCTCATCACCCTCGAGGCTAATTTTCCTACAGGCATCCTCGATTTCCTCTTCGCCTGTCAGGAAAAGCAAGATATCACCTTCTGGCTCATCTTGATGGATTTGTAGTACTGTTCTAATGGCTGCCTCGAGGTAGTCTTTTTCTGGCTCACGCGTGTAGTAGATTTCGACAGGATGAGTTCGACCTGGCACAGCGAGTAGGGGTGCATTGAAGAAGTACTCTTGGAATTTTTGAGCATCCAATGTAGCAGACATGATGACAATCTTGAGGTCTGGTCGATTTTGCGCAATTTTTTTCATCAGACCCATGAGAATGTCGGTTGCAAGCGTTCTCTCGTGCGCCTCGTCGAGAATGATGCAGGAGTATCTTGAGAGCATATGGTCATTCATTGCCTCGCGCAAAAGCATACCGTCTGTCATGTACTTAAGCACAGTGTTCTTGCTCGTGACGTCTTCGAATCGAATAGTGTATCCAACCTCTTGACCAAGGGTTACGTCGAGCTCATCGGCTACACGCTGTGCAACAGACATGGCTGCTACACGCCTAGGCTGCGTACATGCGACCATCAGGCCCTCACGTTGTGGCAAGTCATCGTATAGCACATACTGTGGAATTTGTGTCGTCTTTCCCGAACCTGTCTCACCCACAAAGACAAGGATCTGTGTTGAATGGAACATCTTGAGAAACTCCTCCCGCTGCTGCGCTACAGGGAGATCTCTTCTCTTCTCAAGGATGCCAAAGTATTTGTTTGATAGCGGCTTGTCAGTCCACGGATTGATTGGACCGTTCTCCAATTCTGTCGCTTGCTCAGCAGTCGTCTGACGGCGCTCTAGCTTCGCGAGCAAGTCGGATTCAGCCGCCATGTTGCCTCCTGTACGCCGCCGCCCGTCCTCTGCTGACATTATTATTGATCCGTCTTCCGGCGCTGTCTTGGTCTTTTTTTGCGACCTCTCTGCCATACTCACAGCCTGGACCTAGTCACTGCGGGCGCTGCAGCAATGGATGTAAGGATGTATGTGTATGTGTATAGGTTTTAAACTTTTCGAGTCGCATCCATCACACGCCAAATCTTACGCAAGCGCATCCACGCTCCAACAGAGCATCATCTTGTTCACTGGGATGATAGCACGGTGCTCGAGCTCATGAGCACCCTGAAGAGCTCCATCGCGGATGCAAAGGCGTACTTGGCCTCTTCAATCTCGCAAGGTATTGTGTCTGTGTTCAATGGCGGGGACTGACTCAAGATGCCATCACGAGCCATGGCGGCCTACTGCACAGCTTGCATCTTGCCACACATCCCAGCAGCAAAGACGTGGAAGGCGTCTCGGAACGGGCTATCGTCACTGCATATGTGATTTCTATGTTGCTTGAAATTCATGAAGCGGCCCAGAAGGATACGAAAGGGAGCATGCTTGGCGCACGAGACTTGCAGACGGTGCATGGTCTCACCGAGCTTGTCTTCTTCATTGGAATCCGTTGCAATATGCCTCAAATATACTTGCCGCCCTTGTCGAAAAATCAAACACTGCGTCAGCTACTGACTGGAGCCGAGCCGTCCCCTGAAAAGCTACGTGGACCGCTCACGCGAGTCCTGCAGATTTTGCCCATATCTACGTTTGTATCAGGGGCGATCAAGGCGCGTCATTTGCCTGAGCTGGTTGCTGCTGTTCATTACTACCAGGCCTATGATTCGAATAATATGCCTGAAGTTCTCATGAATGATTGCAACGTCGGCTCGGTTGCTCTGCTCCGAACCTGCAGTAATCTACTCATCACGAGCAACAAGTCGCCAATTTCTGGTCAGCTATCAAGCTACATGACAGACATATATCTTCGCCCTCAAGGCTTCGTTGCTGCAACTGACTTTGTCCTCCAGCCGCAGGAGAATGGCGAAGTGTCCCTCAAACAGTTTGAACTTCTAGCCAGGCTTATCGCAGCAAAGCCGTCCTCCATGGAAGTCAGTCGCTACTTACAGTACATCCTTCCTCAAATCATGATAGCATTGGACGACAAGTCAGAAGCAGGCAGCATCAGAAAGCGAGCCGCGCCTTTTGTCGTGCGCGAGATCATCAAGCAGTTTGGTGCCCCTGCACAGACGATGCTGATTGATCTGGTCGCGCAACCGATGATGATAGGAGACATGAAGGTTCCTTCGGAAGTGCTGGACCCTGCTCTGGAGCGTTTATGCATCTTAACGCAGGACTTTCAGGTGACACAGGTAGTGCTCGCGGACGTCGCACTAGGTGCCTTTGTACTCGGCTACTCAGCGCATCGCCAAGGTCTTCACGCTACACGAGATCTATGTGAACGACTAGTCATTCGATTCATCCGTTGCCGTGAAGCGGATCTCCTTATGGAGCTCTGGGAACAATCAGCTACCAGGTCAGAGCTGCCCGTCCTCACGAAGCGTGGCGAAGTGACTCCCGTTCAGCCTATCGAAGTCTGCCAGTACTTTCTACGGATAGTGGAGCATGTCCGCTCTCAGAGACAATTACTGGTTAAGTTTTACGAGAAGCTGGTTCAATGGAACGCACCTGCAATAGCAGCACTGCAGACCATGAAGCTTTTGATTGACCTGCCGACAGTTTACGCCAAAGTCTTTCACGAATCGACGGAACGGCTTGTTCGGCTTGTTCGTGAACTGGATGATCGACCCGATCAAGAACTCTATGTCGCCTTGACTCTGATCAAAATCACAATTGAAAGTCCCTCTCTCGACAAGCACTTGAACATCATGGACATTGACGAGGTGAACGCCAAGTTAGGAATGATCAGACACTCTTCACATCGGCTAGGCGAGTCTGGTCAACAGGTCAGCCAACTTGCACAGGCGCTTGTTCAACAGCTCTCTCTCATCAAACTGCGTAGAGAAGTGGCTACAACGTCGACAAAGGCAACAGGCACCGTCAGCACCAGCACCAGCACCAGCAATATTTTGAAATTGGCTCAAAACAAGTATCGGGAAGCGCTCAAGGATATCACAGATGAAGTCATTTCCAACAGAGCGCATGGCCTGTATTTGCTTTCCGAATTGTGCAAGCAAGCGAGAGAACCGAGGTCAAGCAAAGAGGTGCGTGATGTGGTGGACGCAAAGCGCATGGTAGATGCCGTTATCACTCTCTTGGGGGATGAGGAAGATTTTGTCAGCATGAATGCAATCAAGACACTCACTCAGCTTGTCCTCACCTACGCAGAGGCTGCAGATCATGCCTTGCGAGAGGTCAACGAGGCGGCCAAGTATACTGACTCGGTACGCGTTCGCATAAACAAAGCACTGCAAGCAGTATTGAAGGAGACAACATTCGATATGGCTTTGAAGAGCAAGATAAGTATGTTGTCGAGAGCGTAGATGTGTAACCGCTTTTTGGATAGTAATATACATTTCGGAAGGCACAGTGGCCTACTTTTAATGCCGGCCGGCGCAGAGTGATTGCATGTTGCAACTGATGTTCCCTTTGCGATCAGCACGACGAAAACATGGTCAACCTTTCCGAGCCAGATCTCATGTGTGAGCAGATTGTCACCCCTCCATTGCATTCTTCAAGTCCTCTTGATCGCCTGATATCCAGAGGACATTATTGCATCGAATCATCACCTCCCCCAGCATACCTGCGTCCTTCCCATCGACAAACTCTTGTGTCTGTAGCAACTGCAAATTCATGTAATTGTCGACTGCCTGCAGCGTGCCGCGGTACTCTTGGCCCCATTTGAGCCGTACAACGACAGTCTTGTGAAGAAGATCCTGTAGGAAGGGCTTCGGATTGATGGGCGCTAGTCTCGACATGGCCTGCTCTTGTCGATAATTGTCAGCGCTCTTTGGCCTCTTTCAAGCGTCGTCGTCGCGCAGAATCGACCGCGCGCCGCAACCAAACCAGCGCCCCTCACACACCCTGCAGCTTTGCCCGGTCTGGTCTGCTCCTCGTGCTTCTCGTTCCAGCTGTCTCCTTCGCGTGTCTGGCTTTGACGAGACACAGAGCACGCCAACTTGTCTTGTTTGACTGTCGCTTCGTCGCTTTGGCAGCTTGCTGCGCTTCGGCCGACTGGTAGAGACGCATCGGCTGCTCCTTCACTCGCTCTATTCTTGTGAAGCATGAGCGCATCCTACTATGAGATCTACCGAAACACGTCGATTGGCGTTGCGCTGACGGATACGTTGGATGAAATGGTCACCCAAGGTCGGATTGCGCCGCAGTTGGCGATGAAGATCCTATATCACTACGACGAACAAGCCAGCAAAGCGCTCAATGAAAAGGTCAAGTCGCGGCTGACATTCAAGGGCCACCTGGATACATATCGGTTTTGTGACGAGGTATGGACTTTCATCATCAAGGATGCGAGCTTTAAGTTCGAGAATGAGACTGTCATGGCAGAGAAGATCAAGATCATCGCGTGCAACTCGACCAGGCCAGGCGAGGGTGCGTAAGGCGTTCTTGAAGAGCGAGTTAGATCGATATTCCAGCTGCAGGGAATTGTGTTTGATATTTGGAAATATGTCATTTGATAGACTCGTTGAGCTATGCCCCTATGAGAGTGCCTGAACGCGTGCATGTGCATCGACATAAGTCATGAGCTCACTCGTCTCGACCCCACCTATTTGTCCCAGCTGAGGCTCGCCGTTAATAATTCGCTGAAACTTGTACAGGTTTGGCACAAGGAACTTGACCTTGCCACCCGACCGATGCGTTGGTGCGACCTGAGTATCCTCAATCATGCTCGCACGGTCCGCAATACATATGGAGGGCAAGGCCACTTTGATGCTCTTGAACAATGGACCAGTCGATATCTTGACCAAAACAAATGGTGTGACCTCGAATAATGCCGTGTTGCGAATAGTCAGGCACTTGTCTTCGGGAATCTCGAGCTTGAACTGCCATGTATTTTCAGAACCCTTTGTGATGAGATGTGGTTCAGCGATTGACACAGCTTCAGAATCAATAGACCAGTCATCAGCTGGATTCACTTCTCGTGCATGTTGTCGCTTGTCACCAAAGAAGGTCAAGCGATTCATCAAGTAAAACTTGACTTCGCGCACCTTGCGAGCACCGTGATTCGCAATGCGAATATGCCCATACATCTCATCGCCTTCGAGGAACAGCGATTTCGGCAAGCTGGCATTGACGTACACTTCATTGTAATTTGCAATGTCTCGTCCCTGGGATGCCTCAACCGGGTTATTGTAGACTGGGTTGTGCATGTCCCAAGCTTCTACTACACGCACGGGGAGACTCGTCGCGATGGTCTCGAATGAGCCCTGCAGCTTGACTGTGACATATCCAGTGACCGTGTAGCGAATCCTGGCAATACCCAAATCAGCGCTTGACGGTGCATCCACTGGCAACACAAAGGCAAAGGGAAAGCCCGTTGTTCCTTTACTTGGCTGGCGATAGCCATCCGCATCAGGTGGCGGCATGAGCGTCACTGCACTCGTGACAACATGCTGTTGACCTGACCGACTTGGATGCATATCTGCTCGCTCCTGAAATACTTTTTTGCCGAATAAGAATGTCAGAGACCGTGGTTCATGACCGGTCTCTGGATGGGAAATCTCCTCACAGCCCAGTACCTCCACGCCAATCTCACCGACAAGGACCTGTGTACTACCAAGTGCTGCGCGAAAGCCTTCGTCTGAGCTTAATTCCAAGTACCCGAAAATCTCGCCACCAGCGACGAAGGGCACTTGACCTACCCTGACCTTGACTTTGAGTTTTGACGATTTGGCAAAGCTGGTCGGATGGAAGCGTTCCTCAAGACACAATGCAGGTCGCTTGATAGGCTCCACTGGGAGCACCTTGATCGATTGAAGCGGATCATGTTCCATACGCATGCTGTCTCGAGGTGATTGCTTTTTGAGTGATAATGGAACAACAGGCGATTGCTGCAAGCCAGCTTGACTGGCAGAAGGCAAGTGCCGTACAGGACCTGATGTAGGCGGCAGAGGTTGTAAGGCTGGCGGCGCTTCAAAGAGTGGCGGCATGGCCGGCAAATCAGACTCAATCAAGACTTCGCCACGCTGTCTGCCACGCCGTGCTTGTATTTCTGGTGGAATTGTCGCTTGGCGATCAATGTCGTCAACAGGCGACGAAGAAATATCATACTCATATGGCGCATCGGGAAAGCGTGAAGAACGATCCGGAGAAGGGATCCTGCCCTGATGAAAGCTTTCCAGCTCACTAATTGGGTGCCTGTAAAGAGCTTCTGGCATCTGCGGGGAGTGAGTCGGAGGCGTAGGCAATGAATTTGCAGAAGATGGAACAAAGCTTGTAGAGTTCCGCCGGTCCTCGTATTGTGTGCTGCGCGTCATTCTGATCTGCTCTCCACGCTCAGGTGAGATGGATCCTGGCCGCACCGTGTACTGTGGCCTCAATTGAGCATGAGGAAAGAATGCTTCCGGGCTTGATTGAGACTTGAGGAGGGAGGGATGCATAGGCATCTGCAATGGGGGGCTGTTTTGTCTGCTTGGTGGACTCATCATCTGCGGGGTCCTTGGTCGGAATCCGGCCAACCGTTGCTGTTCCATAGGCGACGTTGGCATTGTCAACGTTTGGTAGCCTGCACTGTGCGGGCTTTGTCTGGGCAACGATGGATAGCTGTCGCTTGTATGCGGACTTGTAGGCAAGTTTCGCGCTGCAAACTGTGTTTGTATAGGTGAGAGGGCTCGAGGCGTCGATTGGCTCGAAGCATTGGGATATGGGCGCTGCTCAGCTTCCTTCTGTTGAACTCGCAATTCAGAAGGTAAGGGACGAGGGACATAGGCTCCGCTGTCAGCGTCTTTCCGAGGGATCAAGCGGTCCAAGTCATCGGGACTGTGATATTTGCGGAGCAGTCGTGTAGGTGCCATTTCAACGTCAAGGACTACCGGCTTCCTCGTGATTCTTCCTGCAGATGCTTTGCTCGACGACTTTGAGTGAGCTGTTTCATTCGTGCGTACACTGCTGCCAGCATCAGCAACACTCAGCGGCCGGAGACTGCTGGCTGATGAGTTTATAGTAGTATTTGTAGGTGTACGTGACGGACTTGTACGCTGGCCGGTACTCATTCTCCTCTCCCGCATGTCTTGTTGCGGATGATGCATGTGGCCCCGCGCCTCCTGAATATCGAAGGGCTCGACAAGTGGTTGTTTCAGCAGTGTCTGCTGTTGTTTCGCATTCCTTGGCTGGGTAGCATTGTATTGCATTGCGCTGCGCGGTCGTGGAAGCGGTTGCTCTGCGTAGCTCTGTGGCACGCGTTCGCTTGACAGATGTACATTCTGCAGCCGTTCTCTGAAGTAGCGCTCACTTTGATGATCATCGTAATATGATCCTTGTGCAGGATAGTACTGCTTGTCGCGCAATTGCTGCATCTGTTGATGTTGCAGATGCTCAGCAGGCGTATATTCTAGCGGCTTTGAGGGCAAGGGCGGCCCCGAGAAAGAGTTTCGATGCATTACATTCGCAGAATCTAGATTTCAGCCATGTGCAGCAGAAGCTCGCTATGTCTTGTAGCAGATATGGAGGCTGAGTTTGCCAAGCTGTGTGGGTGGTTCTATATCTGGTCGCGTCTTGATTTGGTCTTTCGCGCGACTCAACATTCAGATGGGCAGGAGAGACAATGTCGACGTCATCTGCAAAAACACTTCACACCACACCATCTGCTCATCCGGTACACGGCCTGTGCAGGTCTATGCTCAGAGGCCTCAGGTCTCTTGCTCAGAAGTCAAATCTCGCTCTCCCGCTCTCTTCTAGGCTCGCTCCTGCCTTGCCACAGCTGTGTTCTTTCAGCTCCATCAGCTACAGAATGCCTCGTGCTTCCCCGCCACCCTTGGGTCGACGTCGCTCGTCACGCTCTGCAAAGCAAATCAACTATGCTCAGAATGAAGATCTGATCAACGACCCTGATGTCTTTGAGGATCCCGCAGATCGTGAGGCGTCGCCTGACCAAGCCTCTGAATTAGAGTCAAGCTTGAGTGACGCCCAGAGCGAAGACTCCCTCGTACAGTCTGCAAAATCAACACCAGCAAGGAAGCATCCTTCTACGCCATCAAGAAAGGCGACTCCCCGAAAGACAGAAAGCGCGAGTCAGTCGGTCAAGGATGAAGCAGATGTGGAGCTGGATGAAGACGGTGAGCCCTTTCAAAAGTCACCAACCAAAGCAGACAAGCACCGTGTACGTGATGCTCTTGCGGCCGAACGGTATGCGAACTTCGAGCCGCGTCCTCCTGCCGTCAATTCTGACTCTGTTCCAATCCCTTTTAAGGGAAGACTTGGATACGCTTGCCTCAATACCATTTTACGATTTAGAAAGGAACCCATCTTCTGTTCTCGAACAACTCGTATTGCGACGATACAGAAACCTGATCACGGCATGCCCTTTGTTCTGGAGCTCGGTAGGCAGAATGCAGCTGACCTGAGCAAGATTCTGCTGTGGAATGAAAAGTATGGCATTCGCTTCTTTCGCATTAGCTCTGAGATGTTCCCCTTTGCGTCACATGAAGATTATCTATACAACCTCGAGCACGCCGACAAGGAGCTACGAGATGCGGGAGCTATCGCCAATAAGTATGACCATCGCATCACCTGTCATCCTGGCCAATTCACTCAACTCGCATCTCCCAACCCAAAGGTCTTCGTGAATGCAGTTCGCGACCTAGAGTTTCACAACGAACTCCTCACAAGATTGAAACTCGACGAGCAGAGAGATCGCGATGCAGTCATGATTCTACATCTTGGTGGCATGTACGGAGACAAAGAGGCAACGCTTGCACGCTTTCGCACAAATTACGCAAAGCTATCCGATCCCATTAAACGCAGATTAGTCCTTGAAAACGACGACATGAGCTGGAGCGTAACAGACTTGCTTCCCTTGTGTCAAGAACTCAACATCCCTCTTGTTCTCGATTGGCACCATCACAACGTCGTGCACGACGAACAATTTCGCGAAGGAACGCTCGATATCTTGCCTCTGCTACCTGCAATTGCCGAGACATGGAAACGAAAGGGAATCAAGCAGAAAATGCACATGTCTGAGCCCAAGCTGCCGAATCACCCATTGCCATCGCAACGCAGATCTCATTCCCAGCGTATCTATCATATGCCACCCTGTGCAGATGACATGGACCTCATGCTCGAAGCGAAGGATAAAGAGCAGGCTGTGTTTGAACTCTCGAAGACGTACAACCTCAACAACCCACCCTTACCCGAGGAAGTTGTTGGTGATGGCCCTGGTGCCAAGGGTGACGAGGCATATTGGCCAGAAGGACAGGAGCTTAGGCTCAAGGTGACCAAGACTCGTGTCAAGAAGGACCCAGAGTACGACAGCGAAGGTAATGAGATTAAGCCAACGCCAAGGAAGCGTACCAAGAAGGAGCCTGTGTATGACTCCGAGGGTAACGAAGTCAAGCCAACGCCGCGTAAAAGGGTCAAAAAGGAGCCAGCAGCCTCGGAGGATGGTAGTGAGAGCAAGTCGGCGTCCAAGAAGCGTGTCAAGAAGGAAGCAGATGCAGAGGGAGATTCAAGCGCCCAAAAGACTCCTGCAAAGCGCGTCAAGCAGGAAGAAGATGCAAAAGAAGATTCAAATACAAAAAGGACGCCTGCCAAGCGTTCAAAGAAGGTAAGTGCTGCACAGGCAGTCAAGGATGAAATGACAGAGCCCGCGCTTACAGATGAGAGCCCAGCCAAACGCCCGACACGCGCGAGACGTGGCAAGAACACTTTTGCAGCAAGTGAGACTGAGATGCAGAAGGGTGTCAGCGCCTCGCAGCTGGTAGACGAGGCTGTTGAGCGGCTCGAGGGAAAGAAGATCGCATGAAGTGGTGAATAGATGGCGTAGGGTTAGAGAGTTTAATGCATTCCACGCGACCGCGACTTGACCTCAAGCCTGAAGAGGTTGACTTCCTTCTCTTCGATCTCGAGCGATGGCAGACCGGGAATTCCATGTAGAGAAGTGCTTGCCTAAACTGGCTGGTGCCATCAAAAGGTCCAAGGTGCTCATGGTCGGAGCTGGCGGTATTGGCTGTGAACTGCTGAAGAACCTCGTCCTGACTGGCTTTGGCGAAGTACACCTACTGGACCTCGACACCATTGACTTGTCCAACTTGAACAGACAGTTCCTCTTTCAAAAGCAGCACATCAAGAAGTCCAAGGCGCTGGTCGCCAAAGAAACAGCTGCAAAGTTCAATCCACACGTCAGACTCGAAGCATACCACGCCAATATCAAGGAAGCAAAGTACAACATCGCATGGTTTCAGCAATTCAATCTCGTCTTCAATGCTCTAGACAACATCGATGCGCGTCGCCATGTCAATAAAATGTGCCTGGCGGCTGATGTTCCTTTGATCGAGTCTGGCACAACGGGCTTTCGCGGCCAGGTTCAGGTGATTGTGCGTGGCAAAACCGAGTGCTATGATTGTCATCCAAAAGAAGTTCCTAAAAGCTTTCCCATCTGTACTATTCGAAGCACTCCCAGTCAACCGATTCATTGCATCGTCTGGGCAAAATCTTACCTCTTCAGTCAAGTCTTTGGCGTAGATGAGGATGAAGGAACACTCGACGGTTCCTCCAATGCAGAGAATGCAGATGAGATTGCCAACCTCGCAAAAGAGGCAAATGCACTCAAGGTCATTCGCGAAGCGGTGGGCCTACCAGAATTCAAGCGGCTCGTGTTTGACAAGGTATTCAAGGAAGATATCGAGAGATTGCGATCTATGGAGGAGATGTGGCAGTCGAGAACAAAGCCCGATTCGCTGTCTTTTGACACAGTCAACAGCAAAGCTCAGGAACAGGGGGGGCAGCCATGGACAAATGACCAGGTACTTTGGACACTGGACGACAATATCCTGGTCTTCAATGATTCCCTCGATAGGCTCAGCGTTAGGCTCCTGAAGCTCAAGGCAGATGCTGTTCCCGACTCTGCTGCACCCGTACTGTCGTTCGACAAGGATGATGTTGACACGCTCGACTTTGTGGCAGCCGCTGCCAACATTCGTGCACACATCTTTGGCATTGACAAGAAGACCAAGTTTGAGATCAAGCAAATGGCCGGGAATATTATTGCGGCTATTGCCACAACCAATGCCATCATTGCTGGCGTGTGCGTCTTACAGTCCTTCAAAGTCTTGAAAAACGAAATCAAGCAAGCCAAGACGGTCTTTTTGTCGCGTCGGCCGGAGCGTGTCTTCAACAATGAAGTTGTCGCTTCGCCTGTGCAAGATTGTCAAGTTTGTGGCGTCGCGCGTGCACAACTACGATGTGATGCTAGCAAACACACGCTTGGAGAAGTTGTGGAGATGCTGAAACAGGCTTGCGGCTACACCGATGAAATGTCGGTGCTCACAGATAACCTCATCTATGACCCTGACTTTGACGACAATGTGAGTAAATCGCTTGCCAATCTGAGTGCGGGGAGCGGCGTTTTCTTGACCGTCGTCGATGAGGACGAAGATGATGAAGCCGGACCGCGCGTTAATCTAGTCCTTGCGGTTCAGAACATCGAGGGCCAGACTATCGTGGAGCTTGACTCGAGACCCGATATCGCAAGGCGGCCGAAGAAGCAGCTGGTCGAGACGGACAGCATTGTTCCTGCTGCGCCAGAAGTCAATGGTACAGGAGAGAAGCGCAAGCGCAAGCGCGAGAGAGAGGATGATTCGGAATCAGGCAGCTCAAAGAAGAAGGTCGAGCATGAAGTGCTCTACATCAATGATGGCGATGAAATCGAGATTGATTAGACATACATCACTACAATTCAAAATCAAGTCTCGCGAATGTATATGCCGCCCTGTCCCTGGCTCCCTCTAGACCTTCCAAGAAAAGTTCATGCTTCTCCGTAGACGCCTGTCTTCGCGTATCTGCCATTGCCTGGACGGCAGTATCTGCATCGTGGCAAATAGGACAAGCAGGCTCCGTCGCATTCGAGCCAATCTGGGACACGGCTGCATTATCCAGCACACAGCGTTGATGGAAAGAATGCTTGCACAGGAAATGAATGATGGGAAAGTCAAAGGTGCCACCGCATCGTGAGCACCGCGCCATCTGAAGCTGGACAGCACTTTCAGCCAACTTCAAGGCTTCCGTCTCCTTCTCCAAAGTTTCTTGCTTGTATGAGGCAATCAACTTCGTATTGGCTTCAATTTCGCGCCTTTCACGCTCGACAATGTCTGCGAGATATGTCTTGATGATACCCATAGTCGCGACAGCATTCGCACTGAGCGCCTGTACGACTTGTATTGGAGCTAGTAAGCGACGCTCCTTGATTTGGTTCAAGACAAGTCCTAATGCCGGCCCAGCTTCTTCGACAATCTGTGGTGCTGACGTCAAGTACTTGAGTGCCAGTGGGTAGAGCTGTGGCGTGTCTTGACCATAGCTTTTCAGTGTGCGAAGCACGCCGGGCGTGTCGCGCGCAGTGCAATATGATCGAAAGACATCTTCCTTCCTTCCGGAACGCTCCTGTACGAGCATGGCACCTTCTTTGTAGGATGCCAAGTGAAAGAGCAATAGTGCATTACTGCTGTCGACGACATTCGATTCACGATCAAGCAGTGCCTTTGCCTTTTCTTGCCATTTACTTTGAGCATCCACGTCTTCGCTCTTGTTGGCTAATTGCAGATAGATCTCAAGCAGCGTTGAGACAAGATCTGCACGGGTCTTCAAATCCTCCTCGGTATGCGTTTGTCGCTCGAGCAAGACCTCAAGGAAATGGCGAAAGTGCTCCGGGTAGTCAACAAAGATTGGGAAGGCAGAGCGTGGTGGTGGCGCCAAGTATTGAGCAGCCTCTTCTTCCGTTGTCAGGATTGACGCCGCACTAGATTGTGCGTAACCCGATTTTACTGGCAATGGAACCACTGGTGTCGGTAATTGGGAAGACCCCATGGAAGACACACGACGCAGGGGATTGTACTGCGAAATATCCAGTGAAGGAAGACTAGGTAGGGCCTGGGCGTATCGATTGCTTTGCTGCAAAATCGAGTCATAGAGGCCAGCGGTGTAGCCTCCCGTGACACGTCTAGGTGGACTGATGATGCCTGCTGCTTGTACCTCTGTCTCTGGCATGTAGCTACCAGTGTAGAATTCAACAAAGAGCCGAGTTGTCTCCGCAGGCAGATGCGCCATCAATATTCTGCCAAAATGCGTCAAAAGAAGTCCAAGATCTTCGGGCTTCTTCAGTTTTCGCATATAGGCAAGAGCACTGGCAAAGTCCTGCTTGTCCTCAGTCATGATACCAATACACATAACGTGATTCTTGTGCTGCGCGGTCAGGCTGATGGCTTGGTCATAATATCCGGCTTGCCGACACAGAGCCACGGCAACATCGAGGTCGATTGCATGTCCACCTTGCTCGCGAACAAAGTCTTGTAGCTTCTCTTTTTGCTTCAGCTTGGCATAGCAATTGAGTAACAGGGTACTGTAATCTGCGTTAGACAATTTGGCACGGTGTAGAGCCTCGAGGAATTCTGTGAGCAGCGGAACATGTTGCGCTTCGAGAAACTTTCGCATGACTGCGGAGACGTCGCAGCGTTTGATGGCCTTGATGTATTGCTTGACTGATGCTTCATAATCATCGCGGCTGTACAAGTAATCACCGTATTTGATGAGAATGGCATCAATGGCTGCTTGATCATACTGCGCTTCCTGGGCAATTTGTATTGCCAATGTGTACATGCTCTTACCTTGCAAGATGTCGAGCTTGCTTTGCATTGGAACCTCAGTCAATTGAAAGAGCCTGCCATCCAATGTAATGAGGAAAAGCTCGTGCCAACAGATCAAGACTGTGAGCAAACCCTGAGGAAACAAGCTTGTGTGGCTGATGAATTTATGATCAGTTTGAAGCATAGTCAGCTTTGTTGCATCGTCGATGGCATCTGTATTGCCAATTCGACCGAGAGACTTCATAGCTGAGGCACGCGTTTCGCTTGGCGGCTGGAGAATGATCGTGTAGTCCTTGAAAATGTGAATTGCACTTTTACTGCCGTCTAAGGCATAGCAGGGACCTCGTCCGTCGACTGTATACAGATACAGAGCATCTTGGCGGACAACCGCAATTTGGTTCTTGTGCTTGTCATAAGCAATGCAGCCAAGGGCAGCGCCTACGGATTCCATAATGCGCGGCACCTGTGTCACAGATTTGCCAGACGCACTAATGGTCGTGAGAGTCAGCAATTTTGACGTTGTGAAGATGTAGAGGGTAGTGATCTTATTCGACACCAGGAACTGTAGACCCGTGATAGGCTCTTCACTTTCGTAGACAGTGCGTTGTTTCGCTCCTCGGTCACGCACCAAGTCGCCTTTGACCAGAACAACGCGTCCATCTGCTGAACCGATCGCGACTTGACTGAGATCAGAGAGCGTGGTGCAACAAGTGATTGGATGTGGCCGCTGACTATGCAAGGGCACCGCAGAGAGCAGTTTAAATTGAAGGATGCCCTTCTTAGTCATAGAAAGACTCCATGTCTTGAGCGTCGGTCCACCGGCACCGCTGCTGGTCGGTTCATCGCCCAGTGTCACCAGCAAATCTTCATCGCATGGCAGGATGTGATGTAGACGACCATGCGCATAGGCCTGAATAGAGGCAGCAACCTTGAAGGATCTATTGATTGCTTGAAGCTGTCCATCTTGAGTCCCCAAAAAGATGTAGCTGTCGGTAGACGCAATCACCGCGCCGCTTGACGCAGGTGACAACGCAACGGGTCCTGGCGCAGATACATCCTCTGCGTCCGGGATTTTGACGCACTCAAAGAAGTTGAATTGGCGCCACTAGTTATCAGCTCGCTGGCCCTGTTGCTGCAGTACTCACCGTCGCGGCCATGCCATATGTCGCACGTCACGTCGCGGTTGTGGTCGTTGCGAGGATGCACAAAATAGAGTAGCAATGCGACAGTCACGAAGATGGAGAAGTAACAAGTAGAATGTAGTCGAAGAGTCTAGAGATACAGGTCTAGTAGCTACGGCCAAAGAGAGTCCAGCACTTGGCTTGTTCACCACACTGGGCACACTTGCGCTTCAATGTCTCCTCCTCAGACTCCGGCTGCTCCAGGGGAATACACAGCGACTTAGCACCCATGCTCGGTGCTCGATCGTCCTCCGGCTCGTCGCCTTCCACTTGCCGCGCAGAACGGTCCTTAATCTTGTCTTCGCACGCTTCCGTCTTGCAGAATGGGATCAAGATGACATTCTTGTTGTTGAGCGCTGGAACAAAGTCATCCCATGCAGTCACCTGCACAATGTGGTCATCGTAGGCCTTCTTGGCTTTGGCATACATGGCATCGTGGATGTTGTTGAGGAGTGTGTCAATACTCTCCGTGAGTGTTTCGAGGGGAAAGGTCTCCTTGGCTCCCGTATCCCGCCGTGCAGTCAGGAACTGCGACTTTTCAGCATCCTTGGGCCCAAACTCAATACGAATAGGAACACCCTTCATCTCCCAGTCAGAGAACTTGTAGCCCGTGGTGTAGGTCTCACGCGTATCCGCCTTGGCACGCACACCCGTCTTTTGCAGCATCTTGACAATCTCGTGGACTTTGTCGTAAATAGCCTTTTTATCCTCAGGTGTCGTCTTGCCAGTGATACCGCAAGGCACCACAACGACCTGTGTATGCGCAACCCGCGGAGGCAGCACCAATCCCTTGTTGTCTCCGTGAATCATTGTCATGACACCGATGCAACGTGTGGACAAGCCCCAAGAATTTTGCCAAACATGCAGCTTTTCACCCATCTTGTCTGGGTCTTCCACGACAATGTTGAACATTTTGGAAAAGTTCTGACCCAGGCAGTGGGAAGTGGCAGATTGAATGCCGCGGCCTGTTGTGGGAATATAGCCTTCGACTGTGGAAGTGAAGAGTCCACCTGCAAACTTCTCCTTTTCTGTCTTGATGCCCTTGATCATGGGCACAGCAAGCAGGTCTGTGTAGACTTTTGAATAGAGGTCAAGGATTTGCATGACCTCTTCTTCAGCCTCTTGACGGGTCTGGAAGGCTGTATGTCCCTCTTGCCACAGAAACTCGCGTGTGCGTATGAATGGCTGCGGCGTCTTGAATTCCCAGCGCACGACCGAGTTCCATTGGTTGAGGCGGTATGGCAGGTCGCGGTGGGATCGAATCCATTTGGCGTAGTAGGGGTACATGACCGTCTCACTGGTAGGACGAATGGCAATAGGCTCTTCAAGGTCATTCTTGCCCGCCCTTGTGACCCATGCGACTTCGGGAGCAAAGCCCTCAATGTGGTCCTTTTCCTTCTGCAGAACGCGGTTGGACACAAAGAGTGGAAATGAAGCATTCTCTACGCCGAGCTTCTTGATCTCATCGTCGAACCAACGCTGTACCTTCTCCCAGATGGAGTAGGACCAAGGCTTGAGGATGTAACAGCCAGAGACATCATAGTACTCGAGCATGTCAGACTTGATAAGGACCTGTGAGTACCAGTCTGAAAAGTCTTGCTCCTTCTCCACGGTGATACCAATGATGACTTGGCCTGGCGCAGGCGCCGCTGCCTGCTTCTTGCCCTCCTTGGGCTTCTGCTCCTTAGCTGGCTTGACGGGCGCCGCTGCTGCCTTCAACTCCAGCAATGTTTTGATGGCTGCCTTTGTATCTTCATGATCTTTGCCAAGAGATGCCTTCAGCTGCCTGACCTTGTCGCCTTGCTCTTCAATGGAGGCCATGTCCGTCTGTACTATCTATAGCTGGTGCCGTCGTCTTGTTTCTCATTTTGAATTTCTTCAGACGCGAACACCACGACCACGAACAAGACCAAAGACAAGCCAGGTGCTACGACTACGCAGCAGCCATGACGACCATGTTCTCTGCTCCACGCGAGTCGACTCTCTTCCTCGGCGGCGAAAAAGTCTCCGGTGAAGATGTCCGCAATGAAAATGTCCTTGCCGCACAGACCATTGCCAATGTCGTCAAATCCTCCCTCGGGCCTGTAGGCCTCGATAAGATGATGGTGGATGATATTGGTGAGGTCACCGTCACGAATGACGGAGCGACTATCCTGTCCCTGCTCGAGGTAGAGCATCCAGCTGGCAGGATTCTCGTTGAGCTTGCGCAGCAGCAAGACAAAGAAGTCGGCGACGGAACTACCTCTGTGGTGATTGTCGCTGCTGAGCTTCTACGACGAGCGAATGATCTCGTCAAGAACAAGATTCATCCAACAACCATCATCTCTGGCTACAGGCTAGCCTTGAGAGAGGCCACCAAGTACATGGAAACCACCATGAGCACAAAAGTAGACGCACTCGGCAAGGACTGTCTCATCAATGTCGCCAAAACTTCCATGTCCTCCAAGATTATTGGCAGCGATGCTGCCTTTTTTAGTACCATGGTCGTCGATGCAATGCAGAGCGTCAAGTCCACCAACTCTCGCGGCGAGACGAAATACCCAGTCAAGGCAGTCAATATCCTCAAGGCGCATGGTAAATCAGCACTAGAGAGTATACTCGTCAAGGGCTATGCGCTCAATTGTACCGTGGCTTCACAAGCCATGAAGACACGCATTCAGGGTGCCAAAATCGCTTGTCTTGATATGAATTTGCAAAAGACACGGATGGCCCTCGGTGTGCACATCACGATCGATGACCCTGAACAACTCGAAAAGATCCGTCAGCGAGAGTCAGACATGACGCTTGAGCGCGTACAAAAGATTTTGGCAACAGGCGCCAATGTCGTGCTGACGACCAAGGGTATTGACGATATGACTCTGAAGGCCTTTGTTGAGGCTGGCGCTATGGCTGTACGACGTTGCAAGAAGGAAGACTTGAAACGTATTGCCAAGGCAACCGGTGCAACGCTCCTCTCCTCCCTGTCAAACCTCGACGGCGATGAAGTCTTTGAAGCATCCTCGCTCGGCTACGCAGAAGAGGTTGTTCAGGAACGCATCTCTGACGATGAATGTATCCTCGTGAAGGGCACAAAGGCCTATTCCTCTGCATCCATCATTCTGCGCGGTTCAAATGACTACCAGCTCGACGAGATGGAGAGATCCATCCATGACTCGCTCTCTGTTGTGAAGCGTACACTCGAAAGTGGTTCTGTCGTGCCGGGTGGTGGTGCTGTTGAAACGGCCCTCTCCATCTACCTCGACAATTTCGCAACAACACTCGGCAGCAGGGAACAGTTGGCCATTGCAGAATTTGCAGCAGCACTCTTGGTGATTCCAAAGACACTGGCCGTCAATGCTGCAAAGGACTCCTCTGATCTTGTTGCAAAATTGCGCGCCTACCACGCTGCATCGCAAGGCGCCGCTGAGGCAGACAAGAAGAAGCGCGGATACAAGTTCTATGGCCTCGACTTGTATAATGGCAAAGTCAGGGATAACGTTGCTGCAGGTGTGCTGGAACCTACGGTGAGCAAGTTGAGGAGTTTCAAGAGTGCGGTGGAGGCTTGTATTGGTATCCTGAGGATTGATACACGGATCACGCTGGACAAGCCTGAGCAGCAGGATGACGGGCACGGTCACTAGAGCACACGTAGTGTCATTTTATTGGATAGCATCTCTCCATCCATTTTCTCAGACCAAGTTTTAGTTCATGACATCTCGTAACACGAATAAACTCAACACGTCAACCACAGCAAGCATACTCACACAACTCAGACAAGATGAGCCAAGATCCGCTGTACAGCGAGAAGAACCTCTTCTACCGTGGCGACTACAAGGCCGTCATTGCAGAGCAAGACAAGCCAGGTATCGCACCACTTGGGTTGCGTGCACAAATCGAACTAGACCCAACTGCTGCCCTTCAACAACTCAAAACAAGCAAGGACGCTCACAGTAAAGCATGTGCTGCATTGTGTCATGTCAAGCTGGGACACTCTCAAGAAGCGGAGAAGGGTGTAGATGGTCTATTGACAAGCACAGAACCGCACGTCCAGGTTGTGGTTGCGACCGTGTTGGCGCGCCTGGAGCGGTATGAAGAAGCGCTGGACGTGTTGGGTTCCTTGGATGAGAATATCGAAGCAAGTGCACTACAGATCCACATCCACCTCGCCCTCGACCAGCTCTCTCAGGCTGAGGGTGTTTTGAAAAATACACAGCAATGGTGCAACGACGAGGAACTCGTGCAACTAGCTGAAGCCTGGATTATGATGCGCCAAGGTGGAGATCGCCTCAATGCAGCGAGCTATACATTCGAGGAACTAGCAGAGATGAGTCCGAGTGCGGTGCGTATGCAAGTAGCAAAAGCAGCAGCAGCCTTGGCGAGTGGAGACACGGACGACGCATTGGCACAGATGAAGCGTGCCTTGCAGCGGGATAAAAAACAAGCAGATGCTCTGGCTAATCGCGTTGTCTTGGCTGCCATCCAAGGGGAAGCCTCGACGGAGGCGAAAGCGGCACTCAAGGAGGCAGATGCGAATCACCCAATGCTCAAGGATCTCGAGGAGAAGGAGGCCTTGTTTGGGCAGCTGGCTGGGCAGTACACGTTTGTTGAGGCAGTCTAAATGCGATTTCATACATGGCCCTGAACTCTACTTGCGAAGCAGTAGGTAGACTTGAAGGAGTTAGCAATCGGACCTGTGACTAGCAAGACTCACCATCGCCTTGTGAGAGCCGCGACAATTTACGGTCGTTGCCCTCTGCACGCATGAGGAGCCCGCCGAAACTGACAAGGACACTCGTCTTGCCGCCTTTTGCTTCATCGAAGCGGTAAATCTTGCCAAACATGATGTAGTCTGCTTGGTCGCGTAGTTCATCTGTGAGTGTGCTGCTGATTTGCAGGGAGATGGTCTCGTCCTTGTTGATTGGGTAGAGCTCAGAGTTGATATCGAGCGTGATGTTGAGGTCATCACCTGAAGACTGACCTGTGAGTCTCGCCACTGGGCCGTGTTAGCTGGAGCTGGAGGACGATGAAGGTCGAGCACCTCTTTCGTATTTTGACGAGTCGACGTCTATGATTGTGAGGAGCTCGTCGAGCAGGATGTATTGCGACATGGCAGCGGAGAGCTGAGCAGCAGCAGCAGTGTTTAGATTGAGAGCAGCAGCAATATCTAGATCGAGAGCAGCAGGCAGCTAGATGGAGTCCTTGGGTGAGGCTGCTCGTGTCTTTGCTGCAAACTTCGAGGTCTCTCACGAGCAGCAGCAGCAGCAGTTCATCAGCTAGTTAATGGGCTACAGGCGATGGAGAGACTATTGCAGAGTACAGGTAGAAGGGCCATCAAGGCCGTCTCCTGCTCGATCTATCTGTCCTGATCCATAGCACTCCGACACCGCATAGCTCCTCCTCTCTCCTTCCACGGCAGCCTGGATCGAGCCGCTGCCGTCAAATCGACAACAGACAGCTGACATATATACGCACTACCCGGCGACAACAGGGGCCCTCCCATGCCAGACGTACAGGAGGGACCAGCAGGCGGGCCTATCCGAAAGCGCATCTCTCGCGCATGCGACTCTTGCTACGTACATCCTTCCAATCCTTGTCAACCTTCAAGAAACTGGCTCGCTAACATACCTCTGCATCCTAGTCGCTGCGCACAAAATGTAACGGCGAGAATCCTTGCCAGCAGTGTGTCAAGACGAGTATACCGTGTACCTTTGACAGGGCTCGGAAAAAGCGCGGCAAGGCGGCAAGGAAGGAGCAGGATGGCCATAGAGAGCCCGAACCACTTGCTGCACGACCGCCGCCTGTCCATGCCTATCGTGCAGGGCCGTCGCACCAGCAGCAGCATCAGCATCAGCAACCGCAGCAGCAGCAGCAGCTACAACAGCAACAAGGTTTCAAGCAGGAGCAAGGACCTGGGATAGCGCCGCGCTTCCCGTTCTTCAACGACGGCCGCACGCCCACGAGCGATAATGGTATGCGCCTTCCCAGCCTGCAACGCGACCAGCTCGATACACTCTTATCTCAGTCACCAGGTGTTCCACCGGATGGCTTGCTTCCTTCTCCACATCCTCCTCGAGAGGGAAGCTTCATGCCACCAAGCAATACAAGTAGCTTCTTGCCACCGACATCAACGGGCATGTACGCGACAGAAACCTTACCATCGCCGATGACGGGTCTATCGATGTTCTCACAACTCGCTGGTACTGCTGCACAAACCAATTACATGCTCAATCCTCAAAGTCATCATGCGGATCCGCTCGAGTATCGTCGCCCAGGCTCAGTCATGGGACAACGGGGCGCATTGCCCAGTATGACGGGTGAATCGCCTGCGAGTTTTAAAAGTGCTTCACCGCAAGTTCACCTTCCGATGCATGATCGATACCGACAAACATACCATCCACCAGGCTCACTACCAGAAGGTCTTCGCTATCCAATCTTCGTGGCACACCTACGAGCATTGTCATTTTTACCACTGCACGTTATTAGTCACCTGGCTGAAACGTACTTTGACAATTCACCGTATGTGCTTGGCTATACACTCCGGCAACGTGACTTTCTCCATCCAACAACACCGAGAGTTACGAGCCCAGCGCTGGTGTTTGCAGTATTGTGCGTGAGTGCGCATACCTGTGAAAATGCCTTTTTCGGTCAGACACCCGTGACGCGCGCCAAAATTGTCCAGCGGTTATTTGAGTTGTCTGTTGCTGCGTTGCGACCTTTACAGCATGATGAAATAGGTGGTGGTGGGCTGGACGATGTGATGACTTATACGCAACTCGGTACCATCATCATGGCATCTGAATTCAAAGGTGTCTCCTTGCGTTGGTTGTATGGTGCATGGACACTTGCAAAAGAATTGCATCTCAATCGCGAATGGACAGAGCATACAGCAATCTCTGAAACAACGCGTGAAGAAAGACGGCGAGCATGGTGGCTGTTGTTTATGATTGATCGGCATTTATGCTTGTGCTACAATAAACCCATGGTGTTGATGGACGTTGAGTGTACGAATTTGTTGCACCCGATGGATGAACAACTCTGGCAATCTCACGAGGATATTGATGGGCCTGGTGAATTGAACATCTCGGGGGATGCGCAAACACCCGATGGCTACTTGCAGCAACATCAACAGCAACAACATCAGCACGGCCAATTCCTCAAAATGCTATACGAGGAGCGCGCTCGAGGTCCGCGTGTCTTTCAAGTACAAGGGCCAGGTATCTTTGGCTTCTTCCTACCGCTCATGTCCATCTTGGGGGAAATTTGCACAATCTTCCATTTGAAGCACCACATCTTGCTACGATTTGATGATTTAGCACCGCAAAAGACAAGAGTTCGGGAACACCTCGATGCCTACAAACGATCCCTTGAACGCTGGAATGATCCATCCACCGTTCCTGCACCAGCCAATATGCTCTCACGAGCGCGTCAATTCTCAGAGGGCACTTTTGTTGCGTATGCGTTACAACTCATGCATACCATGCACATCTTGCTGTGTTGCAAGTTTGATCCGATTGATATGATGAATGACGCAGATGGTTGGATCTCAAGCGATGAATTTATTGGTGCAACCACACACGCCGTGACTGCTGCAGAAGCAGTCTCAACCATCCTCCGCATCGACCCAGACTTATCCTACATCCCCTTCTTTTTAGGGATCTATCTCCTGCAAGGTTCATTCTTGCTGTTTCTGATTGTGGATAAGCTGGAGCAAGACGCAGATGACGCTGTGATTGAAGCGTGCGAGACGTATATACGAGCGCATGAGAGTGCCATCACCACACTCGATACGGTCTACCAGCGTAATTTCAGGCGTGTGATGCGATCCACGCTGAATTCCATCCGGTATAAAGTGAGGAGTACGGACGAAGAGAAGGAGAAGCGGAGGGAGTTGTTGACGCTGTACCGATGGTCTGGCGATGGGCGTGGCTTGGTCGTGTAGCAGCTGTAGCTTTCCTCCTCCTCCTCCTCCTCCTCCTCCTCCTCCTGCCATCTGAAACATAGATCTATTCGAGCCAGAATCAAGGTCAGCGAGTTGTCCATGCTGTCATCTGCGACGTCCACAAGCCTGAAGCAATAGTCAAGACGAGATCTCATGGCAGAAGACACAACAGCACCGTCGACCACATCCGGCGTCGACCGCCAACAACTCGACACAGCGATCCGGTCACGCCTTGCAGCAACACATGTTGAGATTGAGGATATCAGTGGTGGGTGCGGACAAGCGTACGAGGTGGTGATTGTGTCTGGCAAATTTGAAGGGCTACGGACATTGCAACGGCATAAGCTGGTGATGAAGGAGTTGATGGAGGAGGTGAAGGCCGTGCATGCGTTTACACAGCGCGATTATACACCTGCGGAGTGGCAGCAGATCAAGGATGCTGAATAGCAAGAGACACTCTTGCTGACATGAGATGATGGATATGGGATGGATATGAATGAGCAAGAAGCTTCTAATTACTGTGATCCTTCCAATTTGCAGGACGCTCAAGTTTCATGACATCGTGGAATCGCGGTGTGCAACTCCAACCCTTCCAGTCAAAGCTCTCCTTCACATCGCAATGACACTTTTCTCGCATCTTGGGGTCCACGGGACAATGCGTAAAAGGAACATGGTAGTAGCCCATATCAGAAAACCAGTGAATTTGATCCTTCTCTGCAAACAACGCGGCGCCAATTGAATGGATGGGTGCATCGCCCCATCGCTCGTAGAAGAAGCCGCCTGCTTGATCGAGATGGTCAAAGTATTCCGCATACGCACCCTTTCTCCAGAAATCAAGTTTTGCAATCTCAAAGTTGGACCAGAAATGACACTTGTTGTAGGTGTCGCCGCCGTCTTCCGAGATGAACTCGAGGAGGTTGTTCTTCGGCATCAGCTCCGGTCGTTTCTTCATAAACTTTTTGGTTTCCTCCCAGAGTGTCTTGATGGTACTCTCATACTCATACAAGGAGATGGTGAAGCCGTAGACTTTGTTATTTTCTTTCATAAAGACAAAAGGGTCGTAGTCCACATCGCAATACATCTCAATCGACGGCTCCACGCGCCAGTAGTACTCGTACTTCATCATGAGTGGGTGTCGATAGAAAAATCCCGATTCGTAACGACACATGTAGCGATACGACTCAGAGTCACCATAGATGATTTTATCCTTGCCCATTTGCTTGCGTGTCTCAGCAGCCTTGCCCTTGTCAATGAAGGAAGGCATGCCCCAGTGATCGTCTGGGATGACACCATACTCTACTTTACCGGAACACATGGCAGATGTGACGCGCTTGAACTCATCGTCAAAGGGGACATCATTGAGGAAGACCCAGGGGTAGTTGAAGTTGTGGTTGAAGCGGTCCTCGACATTGCGAATGGATTTGACAATCTCATGCAAGTCAGAGTTGCGAGCCAGTGTGACAAAAGTGGCATTGGCCCGTGGTGTGTTCATGGCATACTTGGCACCTTCCGATAGGCCAGAGAGGTACTCTTGCACGCGTCCACCACCGACAGAATCCTTGAACTGGACGGTTGCATCATAGGCGCCTTTCACAGCCTGCTTGACCTTACCGCCTGTAGCGGTGGTTCCTGTGCTGCTGCCTGGTGTCGCATCACTGCCGCTGCCTCCCTTGCCGAATGTCATGAGTTTCCACAAGACAAAGAGGGAGACCAGCACGGTGATGGCGAGCCGCGTTGGACGCTGCATGATGGGAGTGTGTCTCTGCCTGGCCTGAATGATGGGCAGCTGTTGATGGGTGTGTGTGGTGGGTGGGTTGAGTGCTGCTGCCTGATGCGGTCTTGTGTGTCTGGGTGGCACAAGGCGAGAACTATCTGGTATATATGACAAGAGTCTTCTCTGCGTATTGTATGGCCTGCATCTACCTCTCTGCCCTCCTCCTCTCTTGGCCCTTCTCCCATGCCGCCTTCTCGCTGCTGGCTCATCCCCTGGCCACTCGCTGCTGATGGCTGCAGCCGTTGCAACGGGCGAGAAAGCAAATCAACAAGCCACCACATCATCATCAAACACTCTACAGCCATACAGCTATACAACTCAGCAACATGCCTCAGACACTCTCAGCAGCCTTCAAGGCACAGAAACACGGCCCACGAGGCGGAGTCGCAGATGCAAAGAAACAAGCAGCGGCATCACCTACCCTCCTCAAGAAACAAAGCACAAGCTCCACTGCACCTGTTGTCCTCGATATCGCCACACACGACTCTGCAGCGCCAACCCTCAACCCTCATGATCCAGCCATCCAGCAAGCAGCGCGAGCGATCCATCAAGCAAAGTTGACCCCCATGATCCACGCAGACCCATCCGATCTGCAGGTCATTTTGCGCGACTTCGATTTATCTGGACGGTACGGACCGTGTGTCGGCATCTCGCGCCTTGAACGCTTTGAGCGTGCTGAAAAGATGGGCCTGAATCCACCTGCTGTTGTGGGTCAAGTCCTTAGAACGCAGGAAGGGTTGACGGATGCAGAGTTGGCCAAGGATCTCTTCTTTGGTCGCTTGTAGGGGTCTCCGAAGGACCTCGCAATCCATCTTACATTGGCAATCTATTTAGCTATAGTAGCCATACGATCATGATCTCACCTTCAGCTAAAGACGGACATAGTGCACATCAAAGCACAAACCACCCGGTTGCCGTTCGCGCCAAGTGACTTGATACCGCGTGCCTGCGTCATCTTGCCAAATACCCTGATACGCTTCAGCCTGCACACCCTCTATGTCTTCACTTGTCTGATGACGAATAACCCAGCTATGTTGAATCAATGGTCGTAGTGCATCCAGTACTGTGACATAGGGAATCTGTAACGTCGCAGGCAATACGGGCGACGCCGTCAATAGCGGTATGCGCTCACCCTTGTCTGCAGATTGGACCGTCGTGCAGTAAAGCAATAAATGACAATCATCAGCACACGCATCAATGGCAGCTGCAGCGACCCGAGCAAGGCCTTGACCGCTCCATTCGCCTGCTTTGGAGAGCATGACGTCGATGCCTAGTAAGACGAGCAAGCGCTCTTTGTTTTCCCTGGCAGCAAGGATGAGAGACTCTGAAGAGTCCTGCGAATCTGCAACGTGCAACCCGGTCTCATCCGCATCGCCCGTTGTTGCTCGCGAGCGCTTTTGAGTGGACAACACAAACAAGATACCCAAGAGACTTGCGAGTGTATCGATGTGAATCACTTCAGCCTGCTGAGTCGTCTCCATGTATCTCCCTGAATCCATGAGATCGCTTTTTAGGAAGCGCGAGAGCGGTTGTACTGGTTCGCCGTCCATGGCAGCAACAAGTGCATCCAACGAGCCATAGCAATTCAGAATAAGCGTGCTTGCCGCATGCGTCGTTTGTTCCTCAGCAACAGGGACTTCCGTCAAGTCAGGCCCACCTGCCAACTTCTCCTGACGAATAGCTCGATCGCGTTCTTGTGCTAGCAAGAGAAATGGAATTACAAGACACGCTGCAGGTGATGCAGATTGGACGAGCAAGGCAGATGGTAGCAGGTCATTGTAGCGAGTCGCCTGTGGCAGAAGTAGACGTAGCGGCGGTATGGACATGCATCACCGTTTTAGTTACGAGTTCAATGGAAGCAGACAAGCTGTGCGAGTCCTGAAGGTTGACCGAATATGAAACCATCAGATGGATCGGAACAGCTACCCGGCTACAAGACTCCCTGCAGGATATTTCCCCCAGACAGCTGCTGCGTCTTCTTCTTCCTAATAGTAGACACCACTGGTGCTGTCAAAATTGCCGGCTCATCCTTCTGTAAGCCAGCGAGGATGCGCCGTACTCTGCTCATATCCACAAAATACACCTCACCCGCCGTGCGTGGCAGAGTTGGACGTTTGTCTGCTCGACTACCAAGATGCACAAAGATGTCGAGACACGGAGTCTGCTTGAGGGTGTCAACTTTGTTTTGCCATACCTCAGCCATATTCAGACACGCTCGTGACCACGGAGGCCAGGAAGCAGTAGACCGACACGACACAAGCTGCAGTGCCGGGAATGCAACAAGATCCATCATAACCGCCCATGGCATGGCCATCGATTCGAGTTTTAATAGCTGTAAATCGGCAAACCTCCCAACAGACTGTGCACGACACCAGTGACGCACAGTCGATACATCAATCGTCGTATTGCCTGCCATAAGCACCAGTAAGTTCTTTATTGTGCAAAACTGTAGAGCCATGTCGACAGGAATCGGCATGCCTGAGACATCCAAGAGAACACGCCATGATGGAGTAGCAGGCACGGACGAGGCTGTAGGATTCGCAAGGAAGTCCAGACATTGTGGCAATTCTTGCACTCCGACGTGTGTGCGTCTCGCAACGAGTGGATGGAGCATGCCTTCTACAGCCTCAACATCCTCCATAAGGTGCATTTCATGAGGAAAGGCACTAGCAAACAATATCCATACTTTCAAGTTTGATGGCAGTAACGCCTGCATTGCCTGCCATACCAGTCGCGCCTGATGCACTGCGAGACATCCAAGCACTTCTGGCGTTAAGGCTGCGATATGCACAGCAAGTTGTATTGCGCACAGCTCCTTCAATGACTGAAAGGACGTCTCTTTTTGCCGCCATCGCTTCTGCTGTCGCTGTAGCGCTTGAGACGCAACAAGCTGAAGTTGTCTCTCTTCCAAGAATGAGCCTGCCGCCGACCATCGTAGATTGTCATCGCGCATCCACGCTACACCTTGAACTTGCAGCTCATCCTTCGCAAGTGCCGCTTCGAGACGCGCAATCGCCTCGTTCTTGCGTTGTCGTGGGGCTTGTGTCGGCAATGCCTGTTTGACGGCTGCCGCACGCTTCTTTGTCCTTCCGTACATCGTCCAGTCTCTCAATCACCTGCTTTTGGCTACCATAGACATGGTTAAACGGTGTTTTATCGCTTGTTTTGTGTTTTTGAACGCTATAGACGCGTTTTGAACGTATTAAGTTGGACTCTTGCTTTTGGCATGCACACATTGGCCTCTAGGCCTAGTTGGCGAGGCGCCTGTTTCGTAAGCGGGAGATGGCGGGTTCAATTCCCGTAGCGGCCATTTTATTGTCCATAAACCTTTTGTCGCTCATCTACACCGCCCTTACTTCCATCAACCACTTTGCGCTCTTATTAGATGCATGGGCAAGCAAGATCATGCTCGACGTGGCAAGCAAAAGAAGCAGGTCCACAGCTTTACGCCCGATGATGCAGATATGGGCATGCGCCAATTATCCCACCAGCTAGCTTCTCAATCTCTCTACATTAAAGACATTGCAGGCGACGGTAACTGTCTTTTTCGCTCGCTTGCAGATCAGCTTGGAGAGAGTGAAATAACGCATGCACGAATCAGGCATGAAGTTGTGGAGTATCTTCGGAAGCATCCAGACAGTTATGCTGCATTCGTTGAGGAAGACTTTGATACGTACCTTGACCGGATGGCACAAGATGGTGTCTATGGCGACAACTTGGAGATTGTAGGTTTTGCCAATGTCTTCAAACGACATGTCAAGATCTATCAGCCTGATCTGGCTTATGTCGTCTCGCCAGATGAGACTGCAGTCGGGGATATGCTTCATATCGCCTATCACAGCTGGGAACACTACAGCAGTGTTCGCAATAATGATGGGCCTCATGATGGCCCACCGTGCATCAAAGCCCAAGCTGTATCTATTCCGCCATTAGAGGCACGGCCTACGGACGCACCTGCCAGTGATCTTGAGAAGATTTGCTTGGCAAGTGTGCCAGGGGCTACACTGGAGCGCGTTCGGCAGGTCATGGACGAGTGTAAAGGTAAAGTCAACGATGCGGTCGAAAAGCTATTGGAAGAGCAAGCTCAAGCAGGCGTAAATGACGCTTTACAAGAGCATGGAGCAGAAGTTCACTCTGAAGTCGAAACACAGACCGAGTCACTGCCAGAAATTGTTAAGAAGCAAGAGACAAAACCGCTACCGAAACGCCTCAGCGCGAGAGATCGCAAGGAGCAAGCGAAGAAGGCACAGAAGCAGGCGGCTCTCGACCGCAAGCGGCTCAACAAGACGACTCAATCGACCAAGACCGATTTCGCGGTAGAAGGTATCAAGACCATGTACATCTAGGCATGCAAATCATTATTCATCCATCGCTTCATCTTCGCTGTCCCATTCAGCATCTTCGACATCCTCCTCTTCGTCGCCCTCGTCCACAGTCGTCAGTGGTATACCAGCCTCAGCAATGGTCGCAAGGAGCTCGCCAGCATGCTCCCTGATGCCTTCATCTTCCCACTCGAGGCGCATGTACAACTGCTCACATTTTTGCAAGCAATGCCGCGCATCCTCCCAAGACTCATTCCGCTTCTCCATGTTTTCGCTTTGCGGGAGCAGTTGCCCGGCTAGGAAATAGGTCCAGCCAAAGAGATACCACAAATCGACACTCTCGTCATCTTCGCGGGACAGCTGCTGCAATACGTCGAGCGATTCATCCGTCATGTCACACTCAAGAAGCAGCCGCACAAGGGCTATCCGTGATGCATAGGCAGGCAATGCCCCTGGCGCGCTGTCTGGATCATGCCACAACGACAGACTATGCCGCAGTGCCGTGCGGGCTTCCTCGACTCGCTGTTGAGAGAGTCGCATACTCGCCATCGTCTGCAATGCTTCACTGCTCGACTCATCAGCCAACAAGGCATTCGTCACATATTTTTCGCAATTCGCCTCTGCATCGGCTTCCATGCACAAGTCTGTCATGTAGAGTTCAGCCATAGCTGAGTAGGCGCTCGCGAGCCTCGCACGAAGCGGTGGTTGTTGCGCTTCAGGCAAATTGGCGATATGTGCAATCAGTCGCTTCACACCCATCTTGTAGTACTTGAGTGAATCCATGCCGCCCTCTTCCGACAATTGGCCGAGCCAGAGGTACTTGCCAAATCCTGAACGCGTATCCTCTTCCTTCTCAGCCACCTCAATGGCTTTCGAAAAGGCTATACGCGCCTGAGGGAGTGCATCTTGCTCAACAAAGATCTCGCCCAGAATTTCGTACGAGGGAGCATAGTTTGCGTTGAGCTCCAGAGCCGAGACGATGTATGCTTGTGCCCGGTCGAATTGTAGCTCATCAGACGCATCTTTGGCCTGCTTGAGGAGCGCTTTAATCTGGTCCATTGTGTCGAGCGTGATGGTCGTGAACAAAAAAAAAAAGTTGACAGAATGCGACGATGCGACAGAACAGTCAAACTCATACCAAAGATCGATTAAAGATGGAGGAGCGGCCTGGAAAGAAGGCAAGAGTAGCTGGACCGAGCGATTGCTTTGCAAAGAGCTTGCTGGACACATCGGAAGAACAAAGTAAAGCATACGCAGCATCAGAGCCCTACCAGCATGCATGCATCCCACAACTTTTCGACGATGACCTATTGCATGCTGTGAAGGCTGAAATTCTAGCAAATCTTGTGTTCACGGAGAAGGAGACAGATATCTACAAAGTACGGCAGACGGGCGACTTGGCAAATCTCGATGGTTTAGAAGAAACCGAGAAGCAACAGCTCACACACATTGCTCAAGTCCGTGAAGCCCTCTACTCTGTTCCATTTCGCACATACCTACGGAAAGTGACAGGGGTCGGCCCATTATCTGGCAGCAAGGTTGACATGAGCGTTAATAATTACACACAAGGCTGCCATCTGCTGAACCACGATGATGTGATTGGTACACGCAGTGTCAGCTACATCTTGTATTTGCCTGATGAAGGCTGGCAGCCAGCTGATGGCGGCGCTTTGGAGTTGTATCCTGTCAAGACCAAAGGCATTCCAGTCGATGAACCATCTTTGACATTGCCACCTTCGTGGAATCAGTTCATCTTCTTTGCAGTGCAGCCGGGACACTCTTTCCACTCAGTTGAAGAGGTGGTTTCTAAGAAAAATAGGCTGAGCATCTCTGGCTGGTTCCATGTGGCCCAGCCAGGAGAAGAAGGGTATGATGCGCGTGCAACAGACTTTGCAAATGAGGAAGAGGCCAAGGCGAAATCGACCCTGGAACAGCTTCTTGCCACGGATGATGCACAATTCGAAGCCTACACAGAGTCGACTGAATCTACGGATGTGTTGAGTGAGGAAGCACTTGCTGAGCTCAGAACGATCATGAACCCGCAGTATCTGAGTCCAGTGACATTAAAGCAAGTCAATGAGCAATTTTGCAATGACTCGTATATCCAATTATCCAGCATCCTGCGCAAAGACCTTGCAGATAAGCTCAAGGATGTTCTTGTGAAAGCTGATGCACACGACAAGATTAATGGCTCAGTCATGACGCCGCATGGAACAGGCGTCGGCAATGGCTGGAAAGTAGAAGGTCCGCCGCATCGCCACAGATACTTGAGACTAGCACCTGCTTCGGAATTACCTCAAAACGCTGCAGCTGATACACTACGCCAGATTGAGAAGGTGGTCGCCTCAGACGCTTTCCGCACGTGGCTTGCCCTCGTCACAGCCTTGCACCCAGAATCGCGGTTCACATGCGCACGTCGCTTTCGACCCGGTCTGGATTACACTCTGGCAACGGCCAACCAGCGTCTCTTGCTGGACGTCAACTTGTGTTTGACTCCAGCAAAGCCCGTTTGGGAAGAAGGCGAGGTGGGTGGGTATCTGTGCTTCATGGCCCCGCACGGCGACGAAGACGCAGCAGTGTACAAGGCATCTGCTGACGATGAAGAAGATGGCGTCTTGTTGACAGCCCACGCAGCCTGGAATGAAATGACCATCGTCATGCGTGACACGGGCGTTCTGTCCTTCACGAAATATGTTGCTGTTGCAAGTGGCGCAAGCCGTTGGGACATTGCAGGGCAGTACCCTGTTGCAGACTAGAAACTCATTGGATCATCCCTCAATTTGAGTTTTGCCTTGGTTTCTTCTATCCAGCTGTTGAGCTTGATGGGCCCATAGGTGATGCGTCTCAGCGGCACTAGTGTTTGTCCGGCGCTTACTTCATCTGCTTGTATCCACGATGTCAACTAGTGTCAGCTCAGCTAGCACACAAGGGGACGTACTGTTTGAGGCATGCTTTCATTCCTCAGGTCAATCGAAACGCCGAATGTACAATTCGGTGGCAAAGGTCCGAGTCGCGTCTCTGCCATGGACAGCTTGACAATTGATGCTCGGAACTGAGCGTCCAGCTGACCAGGTTCGTCCGAAGTCCCCGCAAAAGGCACATGCAAGTCTTCTGGCGCTACAATAGGCAAATTGGCAACATCAAAGATGAAGCGTTCATAGGCTTGCTCTGTCTTTGAGAAGATGACGACATTGATGCGCGAGACTGTGCATCGTCTGAGTTCTTCTGCTATGCTTGCCACCAAATCATTGATGTAGTCTACAAGCACTGGATGTTTGCATCGAGGTACAGCACAGCTGTAGACGCGCGCTTTGTCAAAGTAGCGTTTGTCATAGAGAGAGCGTGTATAGCAAATTGTATGTAGCGCAATGACAAGGAAGTCTGCGTACTGCTTGCACAAATTGAACATAGTCATGCCTGTGGTCGAGGGCATCGTCAAGCTTGTACTTAAGCCTGGATATCAAGCGTACATCGAAGAATACTCGCAACTCGTCCTTTGCATGGAGGGAGGTGTGTCCTGCCACAACTGTCTGTGCCTCTTGGTGTCGAGTGTGCGGCCCACGGGTGTGATATTCAGATGCCCCTGAAATGGAGGCCACCTCGACCATATGGAGCGTACTTGCACTCGCAATATTTGCTACAAATCATGGGCACTGTTGGCATATTTGCGAAGTCTTGACTCCTGCTCGCAAGACTTCTATTCTCAGCTCGCATTTAGACCCTAGGGGTAAGGACAGCCTGGACTATTTTAAAACTGAGTCGCCGGCACTTCTTTCCTGAGACCAGACCGTGTTGACGAGAAGGCGCAACAAGCTCCATCAGCTCTTCTACCCGTCAGTAAGATACCGCTCATCAATGACAATGCTAACCTTGTCAGAAAACCTCAGACTAATGTTGACGAACACGATGAACGTTGCCTTTGTTGTTGCTTGCGGGATCCTTCTTGGAGTCCAGGCAGCAGTGCCTCCGGCACAGTATCAGGTTGATAGGGTCTGCAACACTAATGCAAGACGAAAATATGGAGTTGACAAGGTAATGACGTGTTCAAAGGGCGTGGTGAAGTGGTTTTACACAGAGGGGGAAGAGTGCAAACCTTTATGCCAGTGAGCTTGAGACAGAACAACGGGAGTCATTTGAGCCGTATGCAAGTCTAGAGCATGCGTCAATTCTTCTCTTGAGGGTCCAATCCTATGAGGACACAATAGAGAAATGTCCTTTTCACCCAGCATTCCCTCATTCGATTCATTCTGAAGCTTCGCTTAGCGGCAACGACTTTGATGCATGTATGTCACTTGCTGCATGCACTGAGCTGTATTCTTTTGATCACACCAGTACTGCAGTACTTTTAGTCCTTGCGAAAGGCAAAAGGTTGTAGCCTTTTATCCATCTATATCTGTAGCAGTGTTGCAGCACTTGAATGCAACAACAAGGGAGCTAGCGCTAATTGAACTTGAAAGAGATTGGAAGCTGGTGTACACTGAGTTGATTATAAGCTCTACAAGTTCAACGTCAGCATCCTGAGGGCAAGCTATCGGATGTTTTGTGGCGCGCGTCCTTGCGCCAAGCATCTCCTGGGTGAGGCGTTCGCAGCTGAGGAGCGTCCTCTGAATCTTTCAGTACGGCCCTTCCATGGTCCGGCACATGCAGTGAACCAGCGACATGAGGTGAGGGGCGTTGTGTTTGTTTGTCGATGCCTTGCGAGGTTGCCTGCTGCTGCCACTTGATTTGGTGACTTGAATCTGCAACACTTCGCAAAAGAGCCACATACACAACAACCCGCACCCCTCTGCAGATGCACTTCTTCTGGAAGCGGCGGAAGAGCACGCGTGATGCATTGCAACGCGCCGAGCCCAATGATCTCGCGAATGCTGCTCCAACTTACCAGCGGACGCGATCTTTACCTGTGCAGACACGTCATGACAACAGAGAAGAGGACGATGCACACGCATCCCGGCAGCTGGTCCCGTATGGTCAGCGTCAGAAACGTCATACAAGCTACACAGACACGACTATCAAGTCCATCGATGCAGACGCGCGGACCATCAAAATTCGGCGCAGTGGCTTCATCTTTAGTCCAAAGCCAACGTTGCGCTACTCGCAAGATTTCAATTACCCAAAGACGCCAGAGGGCCAGCTGCCAACCTTGAGGCGAAAGATTGAAGCATCACCCTTTGTGGATGATATTGCGGATGAGCTAGATACGGGTGCCCTGAGACAAGTGCTGGAAACAGATTCTCGTCGGCGTCAACGGCGGCAGAGTAAGTTGCTTGGAGGCAGTGCGGCAAGTGGAGGCAGTCAATCTGCTACTGCTGTCGTAAAGGCTTCGCCTGCGAGACCGCCTATCCCCGTGATATTCCAGCAACAACGCGGTCAGGCAGTGCAGGCCGCCCCTTCACAGCAGCAGGCAAATCCTATTACAGGTCTTCCATCAGACTGGCATGAAACATCCTCGATTCCACCTACAGCCCATGCGCGCATCATGCAAGATGCACAAGTTGTACTTGCTGGAAACCGTGATTCCTACCCAGACTTTGCTGTGGTGGACAAGGCAACGCGTGTAGAGAGACCTTCTTCTCGCGGCAGTTCTATTGCTGGCGCATGGACATCACTCTGGAAACGCGCAGGTTCGGCGCGCGCACGCAAAGAGCGCGATGTCGCAAGTCACTACAATAGTGCTACACAATCCACAGGAAGGCCATTCAGTGATACTAGCTCTGTGCTGTATACTGATGCACATGAGCTTGACCAGGAACCACAACAAGCGACCATCATGGTCCTCCAACAACCTGCTCAACGTGCGTCAGTACAAGCAGCGCAGGATGAAGAGGGCGAAGCGCTGGTTCAGCGGGTTCCTCGTGCAGAACACTTTGAGCCGAGAACGGTACAGGCGCAGATGCTGACTGTGAATCGCGAAATCAAGACATTTTCTCCCTTATTGGATGGTGATGCCTTTCCACGCCCGCCCTCTAATATGGGCTTTACGGGTATTGCGGTAGATACACCAGAAGACGTTGTCGTGCAGGAACAACCACAAGCAGCGTCACAACCACGGTCGGTATCGACGCCACTCTGGCAGCGAGCCTATGCCTCACCTGCTGCAGCAGCAGGGATTTCCTCACCTGCCATACCACGCGCTTCGTCACACGGGGCCAAGGATATTCCCCCAGACGAGAGTGTCCTTGGCGACATTGAAACACGCGCCAATGCCCGGCAATCCGTTCATTCTCTGCAGACGGTCGATAGCGAGGGAAGCTGGTTGGGAGAACGAACAAGTCATTTGGACATTATGGTCAAACGTTCCTTTTCGCGTAAATATGAGAAGCGTCCTGGTTCTGTTGGAAGCAAGTTGCGGAATGGGCGTGTTGAGGGAAATCAGGATCCTACGGATGAGTATGATGACAATGACAGTCAAGCCTCTACAGATCAAGGCGAGGCACTCATCAATGGAACGGCCACGGATGACGATGACGATGAGTATGAACGCGGTGTTTGGAAGACTGGTATTGGAAAGCCTGTCAAGATTGTAAATGGCTCGTCTGTTGGTGGTCCACTTCCAGTCTCGCCCAAAGTCGCAGCTGCCAGCGTTCAACCTGAATTTGCGCCACCTTTGGTCAGACCCATCACAACGATTGAGGATTCATCACCAAACTCAGCAAGTGCGGCCACCTTTTCGCCCATGTCCGCACAGTACATCCAGCCGATCGCTTCAGCTTCTGTGGGTGCCATCTCTCCAAGCACCCCCTCGACGGCGACCTTTTCACCACTCATGGCTCAACCTGCGTATATACAACCGATGGCGAAGATGCCCATGCAATGCCCAGACGGCCGGCCCATCCCTTCTCGCGCCACGACGCGTGATAGTTTCGTTTCTGCAGTATCCTTTGCCACAACCGCAACAACCAGTACCGTCAACCCGCAAGATTATGCGGTGTATGACCCAAATATCTCGAGAGCGTCCATGGTGACTTCTCAAGCGTCTTACTACTCTGCACGCCTGGCGCCTGAATCACAGGGATCAGAACGGGGCTAATGGGCTTTTGAATATCTTTTGTATGGTGTACAGTATCACATAATGATGTAAAATCTAATTAGTGGATCCACAACCGAGCCTCTTGCCGCCTCGAAGCAGTGCTGCTCCTTCTGCGCCGTCTTCAAGGTCTTTTGATGCTTGAGCGTCATCCACCAGGAAGCCTTGTTGAGCAAGTGACATGCGTTCACCAACGAGACTTGCAATGACTTTGGCTTTTGCAATGGTACCTGCTAAAACAGCCTCATAGTCTGCACCGGGTTCTGCTTCCTCATTGGTGCGTGGCAATGCTTCTAGCAGTGCTTGGAGTCGAGCTAAAGCCTTGTCTAGCTTTGGCTTTGAGTCTCCATGAGTAGCGTAGGCACGCCAGATGTCTAGCTTGGCATAGAGCAAGCCCACTTGCAAGAAGCGCTCATAGGCGATTTGAGCACCATAGATGCGGCCTTCAACCAGGCCTTGCTGTGCACCGAGTGTGGCACCTTCTCTGTAGCCTTCTGCGTAGTATGCTTCTTCCAAATTGAGCGAGGCGTGGAAGATGTCTTCTTCTGCCATGAGGTGTGTAAATAGCTACTCTAGCTTCTCGAGTGTTCTAGCATGCTCGGTAGTCCTTCTAGCAAGAGGTTGAATCCTTGGCTGTAGTGTGACTGTGGCATTTGTCAGAGACACGTGCAATGAGATCAGCTCGGCGGCGAAATCTGACAAAGCGACAGAGAAGGAAGTATAAAGACGCGTCCAACAGCCCACCCTCCCCTGCTCTGCATCATCACTCAGATCACCATACTCTCCAGGACTCTCTTCAAGGCAGCAAAGCCAGCTACACGTCTCTTCACAACCACAAGAACAGCCATGGTTTACAACGTTGAGTCCACCGAGAAATTCAAGGAAGCCCTTCAAGCCGACAAGCTCATTGTCGTAGAGTAAGCCAGCCCTCGTTACTGAACCGTTCTAATCACTTTCAGCTTCTACGCAACGTGGTGCGGGCCTTGTAAGGTCATTGCACCAAAGCTGGTTGAGTTCGAGAAGGAATTCACCAACGCGAGCTTCATCAAGGTCGATGTGGATGATCTCTGCGACGTGGCCGCCGAATACAGCATCCGCAACATGCCTACCTTCTTGCTCATCAAGAACAGTGAAATTCTCGAAACTGTTGTTGGAGCCAACCCTCAAAAGCTCAAGGAGGCAATTGCAAAGCACGCTTGATGTTCTGGTTCAATCAATTGTGTAAAGTGGGTCAATACATCGCAACTCATCATCTTCTCATGTGCTGCTCCTCTCTGTGCTGCTCCTCACTGCTTGTCCGGCCACAGTACGCTGCCCTCTTTACATGCTCCAAAACTGTCCTTGAGCGGTACACTGGCATACAGTTGCTGAAGAAGTCTATCAGCCTGGTATGTGACTTGCCGCTGAGATAAGGATTAAGTTCCTTAGCTGTGAGTCAGTGTATACTTATTCTCTGTGCTTCAAGCCTTGAGCTCTGGTGATGAGGCCAACAAACTCCCACAATGGCTCTATGCAGCCCTTTATCGAGCTATTGTGTGATCCTTCAATCTACTTGCTGATTCTAGATCACCCGCATTCCGATACAGATGCACAATAAGGTGCTCAGGATACCCTTCCATTTACTGACCATCATGACGCTGACCATCCCGGGGCAATGAGCAGTTCTATTCAGATGGATCAAAGAAGTCATGCAGCACTTCATGCTCTGTCTATAAAGGATTATCAAGTCTATCCCAGCATTTGCCGGGTGTACTCATAACACAGGAAGGTTGCCGCATTAGCAGGTGCAGCTCGTACCAGCACCGGTGAAAAGCCACGGAAAAACGCCCTCGCACCATCTTGAGCGAGTGTCTGCTTGAAGCAATCCAGCGCATTGCGATAGACTTGTTTTCCACCGAACCCATCCGTCTGCATGCGTGATTTGACCACATCCACCGGGTAGACCGTTAGCCACATGCTATACCCTGCTGCTGCGCCAAAGGTACATAATTTCCATGCAGGAATTTGATCGCGAGTCCGACCAGAGTTGCCAAGCTCCCATTTGAGCAGAGACTCGTAAGTTGTAAAGTAGATACCAGTGCCGTGTGACTCCCTAAAGATGGTAGGACCATAACCACGAAAGATACTACGGATACCACGTTCTGCGTAGATTTTGCGAGCTGCGTCCAAGGGTCCATTGTAGAGCTTGTTGGTGTCGCTTTGTGCTTGTAGGCGAATACGAATATGCTCGACAGGGCCGACAATGATGGAATTGGCAGCGCCAGCAAGACCACCAGAGAGGTAGAGTTGGCCTCGGGTGAGACTGCCTCCAGCATTCTTATCGGTGTAGTATCGCTTCAATGCACCAAATACACCAAATTGAATCGACACGCACGCACCCACACCAAGAAGCGGTGTCAGCGTGCCTTTGTAGAATGCACGCGCACCTTCATTCTTGAGCGTCTTTTGCGCGCAATCTAAAGCACCACTGTATAGATTGGCGCCCTTGGGCTGTGTCTGCAACCGGACCTTGACACAATCAAACGGTTGACCCGCAAGCACCTGTCCAATACCACCGGCGGTTCCGGCAATACAGTCCTTGAGTGTCTTGTACGGATCTGTGGGCGTAGCAAGTTCAGCTGAGGAAGCCTGTTTCGCCTCAATCAGAGTCTTTGTGGACATGATTGTACACTGCCCCTGAAGCCTCTGCGACCAGCTGCTGAGTCGAGCAGATGCAAGATGCTTTGTCTCGGTCGCAGTCAAAAGTTCGCGTGAGACGATGGCGACATGCTGGACATACCTTCAGATGGGCCACGGGATATACTGACTTGGGAGAGTCTGAAAGAGCGAGAGAAGATCAGAGAGTATGGTTGGCATCTTAGAAGGTGACGGAGCAGCGGGCACAAGGGAATCAGCGGTGTTCAGCCCTCCAGGCCTTCATTCGTCCATTACCTGAGCTGGTCCAAATGGTTGGCGGCGTGAGAAATGCGAGCGTGCACTTTCATCCAGGACTCTCTATCCGTCGGCGACGTGCGCTGTCTATCACAGGATTCCTGACGTACAGTGTATGGACATCGCAGAAGGCGTTATACAACCGTCGAATGAGCCGCCGACTGTTCTCTGCCAAATCTGCGAAATTGCAGCAGGCCGCTACAAGTGCCCAGCATGCAACACCCTGACCTGCTCGCTAGCCTGCTCTAAGCGCCATAAGCAGGATCGACCATGCTCTGGGCAACGCTCACGAGTCGCCTTCATCCCGCGTTCTGGGTTCAACGATGCGAGCATCAACAACGACTATAACTTCCTCACGGCCGTTGAGCGTGATTTGGATAATGCCGCGCGCGCATCGCATGAAGACAAGAAGAATGGCCGTCCACCGCATATCGTCAAGCAGTTTGTACAAAAGGCGAGAGATGCAGGCGAAGTGGTGGTCGAGCTAGCACCGCGCGGTATGAAACGCAATCGCATGAATCATTCGCATTGGCATGGTAAGCGGCAGTGTCTCATTTGGACACTCGAGTGGCAGATTGAGGGTGAGCCACAGCGCCTCGTGAGTGATCGCGTGCCAGAGACTCAAACACTGGAAGAAATTCTGGACAAAGTACAATCGACAATAGTTGACAGGGTTACCCTTAAATCGATGCATATGCTATTTGAAACACCAGTCAAGGGCTCTACAAGCGTATGGACGGTACTAGACAAGACGGCAAGTCTGGTGCAAGTTCTACGGCATCGTACTGTGCAAGAATTCCCCACCATTCATCTGTTCAAAGCCATTCCGACCAGCTTTCAACTGGAACAATCCTTCTCGTCTGTGCTTCATCCATCAAAGAGTGATACAAGCTCAAGTAAAATTGTAACGCAAATCGTCAATGCACCCAGCAACACAGAGGAGATCATTTCAAATGACTTTATTGGAATTGACCTCGCAGAAGGTGAAATTGACGCCTCACGCGAAGACGCCGAAAGAATCTCCGCTGCGAGCACAGTGTTCGGTTTGCCGAAGGTAGACTTGGAATCCTTGGATGCGCTTGTGCCGTACACGTAGTGTTGCATCTCTTGTTGGGAAGTGTCACGGACTGACCTGTGCGCTCACTCGTCTTGTCTCCAGATGGAATGTTTCGCCACTTAGTCTTCATTCGCCTCTCCTCGGCTATCGCTACCTCTGTCTTGCAGAGGCATCCTCTCTGTGAGGGAAGAAACGATTCTGTGAGAGCTCGAGTTAAGATCTTTCTTGATGAGGACCATATCTTGCGAGCAACGGGAAGCATGCATGACGGATCTATGCAAGTGGCCGAGGTCTCCATTGAAACCAGATTCTTTATGGGATACGTTGGCGCTGATAGCCTGCATCTCATCTGCGTTCCTGTGAAATGACAAGCCAGACGCTACCCAATATTCACAGCCAGGCTCTTCTTGGAGCCTGATTTTGAAGCCAAGAAAGGCTCCAGCGAATGAATTGTGTTTGCAATCTCCTGGTGAGCTGCACATTGTGGCGGTACCTTTAGCTGTTTTTGCATCGTGGCATCTCAAAGTAGTATGCCGCACGCCCGCAGACCGTGTCAGCAAGTCCTTGCTTGCGTTGCGCGACACCAGAGTTGCCCACAATGTGTCAGCCATCGTGGCGTAAAGGATCTCACAGCAGCCAGAAAGCATGATGCGCAAGCCAATGGCGCGTGGGAATGAGTCAAGCAGAGCTCCGATATTGGCATCATCATAGAGCTGATGCGCATCGATCCTGGACTTATGTTCGAGCCAGGAAGAGGGTTCGGAAGGAGGCTTTGTGGTGATCAAGAGATCGTCAGACCAGATGTGAACAGATAGCACATGAGCAGACGGATGTCGTATTCTTACTTTGCACTGAGGCTTCATTTGCTAAGCGTTTCTCTCTCCAAGTGTGATAGAACATCGTTACCACTCTCACCTTGTTTGATTAGTTGTCGTTGCTGCCAGCAAAGGTCTGCTTGTAGACCATCGCTATTGCGATATCAGAGTCGTCAGGCGGTAGAGCAAATCACCGCAATAATCGCCGCAATGTGCCTGGGCAGGCAGGTAACCGTCGACGACTGCTATCTCTGTATTGAGCGTTGTGAGAAATCCATCATTGCTTCTTGAGCTATTCGAGGAGATTATCATCACATTGTATTGTACTTGCCTCAGGAGAAGGGTAGAGCCAGGACTGAGATTGTAGCCGTTCGCCGTCGATCCCCCGGCCATATCTTCCACCGTAGTCAGCAGGCCACGGTCAATCACATGGACACTCTGTAAAGAATAGGCGCAGCGTGCCTGCAGTGGTATCATCTCGTCGTATGTCATCTCGTCGCCGTTGGTTGCCTCGTCGGCGCCCGGAGGTTTCGCGCGCTCCCGACCCCGCAACAGCACAGCGCCGACCACAAAACACCAAATCTGGAGACCACCAACTAGTGCAGCAAGACCCGGAAGCTAAAGATCTAGTCTCAATATCTCAACGATGTCCTCCGCACAAGATAGACTCAAGCAAGTCACGGCGCACCTTGAAAAGGCCCCCGCCACGACCCTCGAGGGCCAAGTCGCCATCATTACCGGCGCCAATTCGTTGATTGGTATTGGCGCAGCCACTGCAAAGCTGTTTGCTGCACGCGGTGCCAAGGCTGTCTACATCTGCGACTATGATGGTAGTAATCTTGAGCAAATCAAGCAGGAACTCGAAAAGGCATACCCGGGCACAGCTGTGATTCCTCGTGAATTTGACGCTGCGGATGAAGCAGCACTCAAGGCTTGCGTCCAACACGCCGTCGACAATTACGGCCGCTTGGACATCTTCTTTGCCAATGCCGGTATCGTCACCATGAACTTAGTCTCGAATGCCGATGCAGAGGACTTTATGAACACCATGCGCGTCAATGCGCTGAGTGTCTTCCTCGCCATTCGCTATGCTTCAGAAGCCATGAAAGTCACTTCTGCTGAGAAGCCTGTTTCTGGTGGTAGTATCGTTGCCACGGCCTCTGTTGCCGGTGTCCGTTCTGGTGCAGGATCCAGTGACTACTCTGCCTCCAAAGCAGCCGTCATCAACCTCTGCCAGACATCTGCTTGGCAGCTTGCAGGAACGGGTATTCGCGTCAATGCCGTATGTCCTGGCCTGATTGAGTCCGGTATGACGGCGCCTGTCTTTAGCTCAGCGCGTAGTCGTGGCACACAGGGTAAGATTGGCCAGCTCAACCCAACCAGGCGTAATGGTGTGAGTGCAGAGATTGCCCATGGTGTCTTGTTCTTGAGTAGCTTGGAGTCGAGCTACGTCAATGGTCAAGCATTCATCATTGACGGCGGTTTGTCGAGTTCCCACCCAGTCGTCCCCGGAAAGGTTGCATGAACGAACATAGCTGGTATTAGCCCATTTTTTTATACTGAAGTCTGTGCTATACGTGTAATAGAGTAGCTAGCTACCCTTCAAGTTGTGAGGCATCCAGCCCAATAGCGTTCAAAAACAAGTTAACATGCGCCCGCTTCACTTCTGCCATTTCGCGCGGCAATATTTTGGCACTCGAGACTTGCTCGAGGACCTTGTCCCGTGCTTCGTTGACGAGTGCATGCTGCTGCTCAGGGGACGCACTGACTGCACACGCAGCTAGGAATTGCCAAGGGTAGCCTTCCTCAGCGTGCGGCTGAATAGGTGGGAAGATCAAGCCGAAGCGACCTTCAAGCTTACTAAACATGGCGTTGTAATGTTGTTGCCAGGCACCTGCCTGTGCACCGTCCTCTGCCTTGGCAATCTCTGCGCGAGAGATGAGCATGGTGAGGAATGAGAGACCAACTTTGGTCATGCACAATACATTGACGTTGTTGCTGTCGAGGAGTTGCGTCAAGAGCGAGATGACAAGAGGCAACGAGGCAGATGAAACAAAGGCCAACAACGGTGGCAAGACTGTCTGCGAAAAAAGCTCAATCTCATCGCGCACATCCTCGGGCAGTGCGCCATTCTCGTAACGTGCGAGGCGGACCACAGCAAGCTTGGCAAGATTCTGCACAATGCACTGCATGAGGGCTAGGCGACGCTCAGGGTTGAGGCCGCGGAACAGTCTTGGAATCATCTTTTTACCCTTGGCATAATTGAGATATTCAATCAGGATGCTGTCCGACTCGACTTGCAACGATTGCCAGATATCATCGGCCATTTTGTCCAGCTTAGCTCGCCAGTTGTCAAACTCTTCTTGAGGCGCTCCTTCTGCAGGTGCTTGTCTGCTGGTCTGCTCAAGGAGGAGAAGCTCATTGTAAACAGACTCGATTGCTTGCAACGCCTCGAGCTTGCTCTGCTTTGAATTTGGTACCGCGACATCTGGCAAGGACTGGATATTGAGCACCTGCTTTGGCTGCCTGACACGGCTAAATGACAGCTTGCCAAGCGATCCCTCCACCGTCAATGATGTCGACTTTGGCCGAGCTTTGCTCGCTGCAATGGCCTTTTGCACTTGCTGCTGCATCTTGAGCAACGGATTCTTGTTGTCCCTGCCGCGTCTGTTTTGACCAGCACGACTCAGGTAAGTCTGCTCGAAATGTCCAAGTGACTGCTGCAAGCTGCTGCGACCACGCAACGTCGAGTGCACGGTATAGTAAAAGTCATCGGCCTCGGGGTCTTCCGACACGAGCTGCGAGAGCTGTACTTTGAGCACGTAATTTTTGTCGCCGTTGGACATGAGGCCATTGTAGCGCGCCATCTGACCAATCTTTTGTGCTCGCCGCAGATTCTTTTGCTGTTCTGCACGGCGTGCCTCTTCGTCGTCTGCCATAGCTTCCTTCATCTTGGCTGCAGCTGGTTGCTGTAGAGGCATCCGCTGCGGAACGGGAGGCATACCTGGTAGCATAGGACGGCCTTGGTTGGGCATTGGTTGTTGCATAGGCATGGCTTGCAACGGCATAGGCTGCATGGACAATGGCATCGGCATCTGCGGAGGCGTTTGGTGAGGAGGAGGCATCATTTGGCCGTATCCTGGTGGCCGGCCCATCGGCAGTGGCTGATGAGCAAACAATTGCGATGACATCTGCTGCTGCTGAGGAGGGGGAACAGTCCTGGGAGCACTCGCTCTAGCCAGCATCTCCGCCTCGATCTCCTCCAGCGTTTGCATTTTACGAGCAGCTGGCTGACTAGGTTGCACAACAGGCGGCAATGATGAGGACGAATGCTGGCCCCAAACAGCAGGCTGACCAGATCGCTGGGCCCAGGAATCGGTGCTTCTATCAATCATTGGCGTACGCTGTGCAGGGTTCCGGCGTTCATACGCCAGCTGATCATCTTCGAGAGCATCAGCCGCACCTGCCGTCTTGCCAGAAAAGTCGAAATCTTTGCCGATGGCGCCAGAGTCTCCAAAGGTATCATCGTTGAAGTCGTCGTTTGCTTCTTCGAGCTGATCACCGAGGCCGTCGTAGGTCTCGTCAAAGTCGTAGCTGCAGGGAAAGTGTTAGTCTCTTTTGTGGGTTCTTGAGTATAGGTGTCTTGAGTACCTATCACCTGTAGCATCTTCGAGTCCTGCAAAGTCGTCTCTGCGATGGAACTTGCCGGACCTGTCTGTCAGTGCAGAGCCAAAGAAGCCGCCGCCGCCGCCTCCGCTGCTCATGGTGAGTGGTTGCTGTGGGTGGATGGTCTTTGTCTCTCGCTGCAGTTTCAGACACAAAAGACAGCCAGCACACAGAGCACCAGGCGACAGCTGCAGAGGCCGCATGAAGCAGCGGCGGGCTCCGCTCGATGGCTGGGCCAGTGCTCGTAAGTACGCCATCATCATCGACGCAGGCTCTTCTGGCTCGCGCGTCCAGGTCTACTCGTGGCAGGACCATCCAGTCGCTGCGCTCGCTGCATCCACTCTGGAACGCGCTTCTTTACCAAGGATTGAGAAGGGAGACGAGTCTGGGGAAGAATGGATGCTGAAGATCAAGCCGGGAATCTCTAGCTTTGCAGATGATGCAGGTCATGTCGGCGATAAGCATCTCAAGAAACTCTATAAGCATGCGCTGAAGCTTATACCGCCATCGCAGGTCAAGGACACCCCAGTATATCTACTTGCAACGGCAGGCATGCGTCTTGTCTCGCCTGAAAAGCAGCGGAAAGTCATGGAAGCTGCATGCAAGTATACTCAAAAGCATTTCGACTTTCTCGTCCCTGAATGCGCTTCACACTTCCAAGTCATCACGGGAGAGATAGAGGGCCTGTATGGCTGGGTCGCAGTCAATTACCTACTCGGCGGCTTTGATGCACATGCTGACAATCGACGGCATACATATGGCTTCCTGGACATGGGCGGTGCGAGTGCTCAGATCGCATTTGCACCCAACGAGACGGAAGCAGAGGCGCATGCAAATGACTTGACTTTGCTGAGACTACGAACGCTTGCTGGAGACACAAAGGAGTGGCGAGTCTTTGTATCCACTTGGCTTGGCTTCGGTGCGAATGAAGCTAGAAGACGCCACATCGAGCGCATCGTTACAAGTGGTATACTCACCAATGACAAGCACTACCCGGACCCATGCATGCCACGCGGCTTGACTGAAGATATTCCAGAGCCTTTGCGAAAGCCTGGTGTACCGCACGAGTTGATAGGAACAGGCAGTCTACACCAATGTCTGACAGATCTAGAGCCCTTGCTCAGCAAAGATGCGCCTTGCCCGGATGCGCCCTGCCTATTTGCTGGCGTCCATGTACCCGGTATTGATTTTGATATCAATCACTTTGTTGGCATTAGCGAATATTACTACTCCTCACAGGATGTCTTTGGTCTTGGTGGCGCGTACGACTACCATACACTGTCAAACGCCGTCGAAACATTCTGCAGTCGCTCCTGGCACGATATTGAAAGTGACTTGGATGGTGGCAAGTATCCAGAGGGTGTCAAAAAAGGTAAGCTCGAGAGCACTTGTTTCAAAGCATCTTGGATGATGAATGTCCTACATGATGGGATTGGCATACCACGCATCACGAAGGAGATTGGAAAAAGTTCCTCGCACAATGGAACAGAAGAGTTGCTCGAGGGCGCACGCGAGAAGGGTTTCGATGGCGCCTTCAATAGCGCAGAGTCACTTGCTGGTACAGAAGTCTCCTGGACACTCGGCAAGATGGTCCTATATGCCTCATCCTCAGTACCGACCCTGAAATCCAGTGACCCAGTCGGTTTTGGACCCAATCTTTTACCAGCAGCATTCAAACCTGCCGGTGAAATGACAGTGACGTCCGCACAGGCAAAACTCTCACAACGCGTTGCGGCCCACAAATTTTCGGCCGTTGCATTCTTTGCGTTGCTATTCGTCTTGCTTGCTTCCATGCTCAAAGGTCCTCGCAAGGCTTCTTTGATTGCGGGCATCAACCACCTCTGGTTCAAGCGGCGGAAAGTGATTGGCGCACGCGGCGACCATCTTTATGAACGACTCGAAGCCGGTGTCAGTGATGGAGCAGGCGAGTTGGAAATGGGACGACTCACAGACTCCAGGCATGGTCGGATCGTTCGCAATACATCGTTTGCGAACGATCACCCACTTTCGAGAACGGCATCACAGATGCGGCTGAATCGAATAGGTGCTTCCAGGGATGCTAGTGATGATGAAAGCAAGTTGGCATAAAACGAGTGTAAATTATAGACACTACATCGTGGTAATACGACAACGTGGCTTTACAAGCAATACCTAAAGGACAGATTTTCACGATCCGTCAAGTCCAGCTCGGCGGCATCTCTATTGTCTGCAAAATGTTCTTTATCCCCTGACTCTGCAGCAACAGCGGCAAGCCTGTCGCGCCTTGCATTTTCCCGCACGTTCAAGAAGCGAATGAGGAGGAACACCAGAAAGCAAATGAAGAAGCAGACTACCATGACGACCTTGGCTGGGAAGTAGCCAGGTGCGTCGGATGGCTTAAAGACGTTCGGTCCGACAGCATTGCCCACGCAATATGCAATCAGATTGAGTGCATTGGTGGTCGTCTTCTTGGTGTAGCCAGCAGTGTTGGACGAGATGAGTGAGAGAATGATGACGGTTGTACAAGGATACACCCAGACGAGGTAGTAACCACACAAACCAGCAACGCCATTCGTGCATGCCACAATGATGAGACCGACAATGGACACAAGGATGCACAAAGCCGCTGTGTACAAACGTTGACCAGTCTTGTGTGCCATGTATGCAAAGCCAAGAATACCAACCACCTCGACAGCGCCTGTTGGCATGCCAAGAATGAGAGCCTGCCTATTTGTATAGCCTATGCATTAGTCATGCTTCTAGCTCTTCGAGCCAACTTACCAAAGCTCGTGATGAGGATAGAGCCAAAATTGGTGATAAACCCGTTTGGTACATTGGCGGCAAAGGAGAAGAGAATGTAGAGCCAAGTGTTGATGTCTCTGAGCGCTTCTTTGACCTGATACCATTTGATATTCTTGTTCTCGACAGCTTGTTGGTTGGATCGGAGACGCTCGACGGCCATTAGCCTTTCAGGGGCAGTCAGCATACGAGCTGTCATGGGATTATCCGGCAGTAAGAAGAAGAAGGCAATGCCGAGTAGCACAGTGAGTCCACCAAAGAGAACAAAGAGAATTTGCCAGCCCTTGAGAGCTGCTGCAGGGTCGAGTCCAACATGACTTGCAATGCCATAAGCGATGCCAGAACCGACCATGATTGCAACACCATTGAATGAAAACCAGACACCAATGCGGAGCGCCTGTTCTTCCTTTCGGTACCATTGACTGGTGATGAGGACAAATCCGGGCGTCACTGTACTTTCAAACATGCCGAGAAACCATCTATTGATCATGAGCCCGGTCCAGTTCTTGCAAGCTGCTGTGGTCATCAAGACGACACCCCAAATGACAATATTGACGGCCAGGTATCGTGCAAGAGGGAGCTTCTGCATTGCAACATTGGTTGGATATTCGAAGACCAGGTATGCAATGTAGAAGATGGTTCCCAAAAGGGAATACTGGTTACCCTTGAGGTGTGTGTCTGTTCGTAGTCCCATGACTGATGCGTACGACAGAGACGTCTTATCCACGAATTGGATGGCATAGACGGCGCACATGATGGGCCTGCATGGTCAGTCTAGTACATCCACTTCACAGGCGCTCGTACATCAATGTTCTGTCAATCTTTCTCAAAAGCTTCTTGTACTCGGCCTTTGTATAGTCGGTTGTTATGGAGCCTTCTTGGACATCTGCTCCGCCAAGTTCAAGCTGTTGCTTGCTGGCTGAACCGACTGGAGCGACTGGAGCCATGTCTACTGCCACGGCCGACATACTAATGCAGCGACTACAAAACTAGGAAAGCGTTGCGTCTATGCGTAGTCTGCGTAGAGCCGGGCGTATACAGCCTTATGTACAGTCAGGCGATGTGTATCTCCAAGCCTCCAACTGCCAGGGTATGAAGGTGTTTGAACCAGGGAGTGGGATATCTTATCGCAAATGAAAGATCAACCGGCACAGGCCGAACCAGCTGTACGATATCTTGCATGCTTCAAACATTTGTGCCTTCCCGCGACAGTATGTAGCCATTAAGCTACTCACAGGCCTGTCTTCGCTATTCGCAGGCCGCATCAATGAGTCGTCATACAGATACATGCTGCTGGTGTTATTCATGCGGTGAGCGTTGACGGCCCAGTGGCAAATGTACGCGATAGTGGAGCAAATAAAGACGGCCATGCGGGAGACGCGGCAGTGGGGCGACAAGTACTGAATCTGCTGATATAGCCAAGTTGGGACGGTGACTGGCACAGCTGCAGCCTCAGTGTGGTACCGAAAGCAGTCGTACAATGTCCAATCCAGCACTATTGGGACAGTAGACTAAATGACCACGACAATAATACTATGACAGTCGAGCTTAAAACTATTGTTCGTAAAACCTGCTCATTAGATGCCTATGGACGAGTCTTCGCATCAGCACTAACCAAACATGTTGTCGCTACCTCCAAATGCACCTCGCCCAGGACCACCGCTACCTCGACCACGTCCCATACCTCGACCTGGACCCCCAAATGGATCACCTGGGAAGACAGGATCGTAGCGCGCACCTGCAGGTGGAGCTGGTCCAGGTGTCCTTCCATCTGGTAACTCTCCGAAGGGACCCGTGTTGCCACCATCAGGGAAGAAGTCATCTGGTGTTGGGTGCATGCCGCGATGGACGCCACCCGTACCAGGCATCCTAAGACCATCTCGTCCGAAAGGATTCATGGCATCAATTCCCGGTGGTCTCAAGTCATCGTCTCCGATGTGGCCAATACCACGACCGCCTGTTGTTGACTGACCTCGTGCAGGCTGTAGCAGCTGGTGTTCGTCTTCGAGCTCCGGTGGCCAATCACTCGGTCGACTTTGCTGACGTCCCTGGTTCGGCAGTTGTAAGGGCTCCTCTCGAGAAGGCATGGGCATCCTTTCTTCACGTTGCTCTTGTACTTGAGCCCGGGGCTGTGCCTGTGTCTGGGCCGCTTTGCCAGATTGCTCATCTTCCTCTGAATGACCAGGATTTGCGACGAGCTTGTTTAGTATTTGAGCCTTGAACAGACTGCTGAAGGCCTTCACCTGCGCCAAGCTGACAAAACAATCCACAAGGGACTCTGCATTTGTTGCGCTCTTTGTGTACTCATCTGTAGCGACCTCAAGTGAAGCAGTATTGTCTGAATGATCCATGCCATAGATGACAATCTTGCTTCGCATTGCCGATACTTTCAAGTCGAGTGCCGTGTTTTCGAGCTGATAACTCAATTTGATGTCATCTTCTGGAATTTTTACAGGCCGCACCTTATCTAAGGAGCTAGGAGCAGTGTCGCTGTCAACAGGTTTGATGCATTTGAAGCCAGCAATAAGCACATTCGCGTGGCAGAGGAGCGCAATCGCCTGCGCTGGACTCAATTGCTTATGATCCCCATCAAGCGATTGCTTGATGATGCCAATGAGCTTTGCAGGACTCGGCGCATCCATACTGGCTGTGGTGTGATGGGAGGCTGCACTTGGCCTGGCATCTGAGTCTGACGTCGCCGGGACCCCGCAAGTCGAGGCAGTCACTGAATTGTGAGCGACATCTACGCCTGGATACTAGAACTAGTGAACTCTCAAGCTTCACATCCTCATCACTACATCTTCTGCATTGTGCATCCCCATGTGCATCAGCTGACATGTCTCTCGAGCTGCCCCAAATCCACAGCTTCCCGCCGCTCTTTACACGGCAGCCAAATCAAGAGACCTTCATCTCTCAGCGCGCAAGCTGGATCGCCTTGATACTCTTCTACTACAAAGCCAAACGGCTGCATCAGCTACCCATCACGGAAGAAACACTCGATAATGAGCTCTTCCACAACCAAGCCATTGGACGGCGCCTCAAGCTAGAGACATTGCGAGAAATCATTGAAGAGATGGTCCAGCAAGGCTCTGCCATTTACACGAGCAAGGCCAAAACAGGAGCCTATATCTACTGGCGGCGGCCAGAGGAATGGGCATCGCGGCTGCAGAAATACATTGAAGACACGGGCCAGACTGGCAGCGTCTTGACGGTGTATGAACTAACGCAAGAAGATCGTGTTGCAGATCAAGACTTCTATCAGCTTGAACCGGCCATCTTGAGGAGTGCTATACAGGTGCTTGCCAAGAAGGGCAAAGCGCAAATGATGAAGGGCAGCGACGGCGAAGAGGTAGGAATCAAGTTCTTTTAGATGTTCACAAAGAGTGACCAGACGCCCTTAGCGTACTGCGTAATCTCATCACTGCCCAGCTTCGAGTCTCCGTAGATGCGATCCACAAAGGCAATGGGCACCTCTGCAATTTTGTAACCCGCTTCACGCGCGCGTACAATCATTTCCATCTGGAAGACGTAGCCTTTGCTCTTGGTCTCCGAAATGACCTGCTTCAAGACATCCTTCTTGTACAAACGGAATGATCCAGTCACGTCCGATACATTGGGTTGCAAAATCACGCGTGACAACAAGTTGGCGCCTCGCGACACGAGCTTACGCTTGAAATCCCACCCGTAGACACCGCCATTACCCGCATACCGGGTACCAAGGACGATATCGTAGTCTCCCTCTTTTTGCTTCTCAATAAACTCGGGAATATGATGCGGATGGTGCGAAAAGTCAGCATCCATAATCACAACGTAGTTGCCCGTCGCGAACTCTAGGCCGTGCATGTACGCTGTGCCGAGACCAAGCTTGCCAGCGCGCGGCTTGAGCAAGATATGCTGACTGCCGTAGACTTTGATGAGCTGTTTGGCAATATCCTGTGTGCCATCTGGGCTTGCATCGTCGACAATGACAATCTCCCAATCGAGCTCCGCATCCTTGAACGTCTTGGCAATCAGGTATACAATGATGGGTAGGTTGGATCGCTCATTATAGGTTGGTAAGATGACAGAGTACCTGTTGCCCGAGGCGCCTCCAGATCGCGTCGAGACCATGGCTGATGGAGTGGGTTGTTTGTCTGTTGTGCGTGGTGCGACATTCGCGCGACTTGAAGCCTGCACCACTTCCTCGAGGCAGCAGCTGGACTAGTAGGGCTGCCCTCTTGCTCTCCATGAAGCACACGGCCAAGTCAAACATCATCTCTATCCGCGCGCCGCCGCATGTAGAATTAGCTGTAGGCTTCAATGGTATTCGTGCTACAAGGCCCAGACTCACAGGCACCGTTGAAGTACGGTCGCCAGCTGGGAACCCGATCCCCGTTGTCTTCATCTCACTCGCGCTTTATGTACATGAGAACACAGTCTGCTCGCCGCCAGGCAAGTCCCTTGTCTCTCCAAGTCAAAAGCTCTCTACCACAACGCTCATCGGCAAAGAACTGCTCCTATGGGAAGCACAAGAAGCTAGTGGCTACCAGACGCTCGAGGTGCTCTCTATGGATATCCCTTTTTGCATGCCCTTACCAGAAAAGACACTCCCGGCAACATTAATACATCCCTTACGCAGTACAACGTATGAGCTAGTGGCAACGCTGCATGCGAGTGGTATCAACTCTGAACGGTTCGCGATCGAAGTCATTATGGAACGATTCGATCATTTGCCCATCTGGGGTATGTTTGAGCAGACACAAAAGCTTTTGCCAGTGAGCGTCGACCACATTGTCGAAATGCAATGTTTGTTGCCCAGGACCTGCGTCGGACCGGGTGATCGACTCACTACAACGGTGACCCTGGTGGGTAATCCAGACTGGGAGGCAAAAGTTAAAAAGGTACGCTGCAAGGAGTTGCTCTTTACCATTGAACAGGTTGTGCGCTACCAGATAGATCAAGTATTTGAGCCGTTTGTGGTAACGAAACGTCTTGCAGAGTCTAGACGTGACCTCATGGGAGCCAAGCTTACCGACTGCGAAGGTCCTCTGGAAGTGGGCATCACTATACCCTTCACAGGCAGGCTCAACGACAAAGCTATCGTGCCTCACGCAACCTATACCTCAACGACCAGTGGGAAGCTTTACTCTGTCTCTTTCCAAGTGGTTATTCGCGCATCGTTCAAGGGTGCCAAAGAGATCACGGCAACACATCCCATCATCGTGTCACAATATACATTGGTAGCGGCGGAATCAATGCTAGAAAACATCGAAGCGAGTGTCTTGGTAGCACATGAGCAAGAAATCCGCACAGGTGCCTTGTCTGGCGTTCAGATCGTGCGCAAAGAGGCAGGCTCATTGGGGTCATCCGGTGGTATTACGCTAGACTGATGAGACGCCTATGACAAAATGCTAGCAAGCGCCTGTTGTTCGGACGAGGCGAGAGCCTGGGTGTCGGCACGTACGCGATCACCGCTACTACTCAAATACCCAACGAAGTTGGTGATGTACTCACGCGTATTGATTGTGCTCAGCGGATCTTCAGAATCCTCATCAAGTCTTTGCAATTCAGCTTCATTCAGCTGTGCCTCCTCCAGCACTTTGTCGAGGTCAGTATCCCACTCATCATCCGAGACCACCTCCTCATCTTCACGCAGGCCCTCGTTCTCGTTGACAAGTTCTGCAACCAAGAGTTTGAGGATTTTGACGGCAACAGGCACTTGTGTGTACTGCTCAGGATGTGTTCTAGCGCGAGAACGCGTCACAATCTTGCCTGAGCTGTCCGAGATGAGATCACCCTTGACTAGAATGTCATCAAGGGGTGATGGCATAGCAGCATGGACCTTGTACATCTCGCACAGGCCTACCACGCTTGATCGAATCGCGCTGTAGCCATGGAAATCTGGAAACACTTCGCACCACGTCGCCATGACCACCTGAAGTGCTTGCATTTGCACCAAGAAGTCAACCAGTGATGCCGCTTGTGTGCACGCAATAACCGCAAAAACTGAGATAAGGTTTTGTTGGTAAGCACTAGACAGACCTGGTACTTGCAATTTCTGCGAGATGATCTTTAGCAGCTCCGGGAGAATGTCATTGAGGGATGCACCAGCTTGTCTGATGAGCGAAATGACGAGTTGCGGCACATAGAATGATGTGCTCTCATCCCCCTCAAACGCAGAACCAATGACTGACAACAAGTCTTGCACATGGTTTCCAGCGACAATCTGTGGCCATGCCTTTTTGACCAAGTTTCTCAGAATCTCGTGCGCTGTTTGCAGCTCTTCAACTTCAAGCGAAATGGTAAAGACTGGCCAAATTGCAGTGACGAAGCCATCCGGGAGCTGTTCTGAGCCTTCAATCATGCCACTGAGGATATCAAGCGCGATCGAGCGCAATGCAGGCTCATTGCTGATGGTGTTGAACAAGATGGGCAACACAACAGAGCACAATTGAGCAAAATCAGCGGAACTGGCAAGCGACTCGAAGATGTCCACAACCTGAGCCACAAGCGATATGTCACCAGGATTACCTCCAAGCAAAGTGAAGAAACTTGGCAGGATGGTTGTCTCGCGCAAGACCACAGAAGGCTCCAATTGCACAATGGGTGCAACAGCTTCAGCAACCATGAGCAAAGACGAAGCCGGCAATGAATCGAGCTTGGCTGTCATGCGCTTCAGAATGGCGGCTTGATCCGCCTTGACTTGGTCGCTTGAATCTGCGAACTTGCTCATGGCCTTGATGGCACACAAACGAGCCAAAACAGAGTCTGACTCGAGCATCGCCAGGACCAGAGGCAGGCATGACGCCACACCTATTTGCGCGGCGTAGATGGCACTGCGTGCGCGCAAAAAGGGATTCTCCGCTTGCAATGCTTTCTCAAGTAGCATATTGGCATTGTCGCTGCGGTGCACCATGGTGATCAGGCAAAAGATGAGCGCTTCTTGTTGCCGCCAGAGATGCTCGCTTGCCGGTGCTTCAAGATAGTGTCTGATAGCAGACTCGAGGGTCTGATTGAGCCACTCTGGATGTAGCTCTGATAATTCTTCCAGTAGATCTGTGCACATTCTGCGTGTGCTGAATGACGTCTCATCCAAGTCTTCCACAAAACCATCCAAGTCTGATTGCCATTCCTCTTCCATTGTCGGTGTAATTTGAGCAAACTTGAGGGCAAGCGCAATACACCCTTCGAAGCTCGCTTGTATAGACAGGGTGTCTTCCTGTATGATGCGTGCCTGCACAGCTTTCCTCAAGAATTCAACTTGCTGCTGGACCAGTGCTGACTCTTCGAAAGGATCGGCTGCATTCAGCGAAGCGTAGATGGGCACAAATATAGCCGGCATGTATTGAGCGAGTGGCGCTGGGAACAGAATGCGCATTTTGCTGATGGTCTCGATGGCAGCACTTTTGAGCTCTTCATCACTCTTGCTGGCAACAATACTGGCAATCAGCTCAAGCCAAGGAGGCAGTGCATGCTGCACAAAGACACGAATTCCCTCGCGACGCGTCGATGAGAGCATTTCAAGCGCATCCAGGCATGAAATGAAAACGTGAATCGCTTGTGCACGAACGCCACTAGGATGGTTGCTTTCGCTAGCGATTGCCAAGAGGTATTCCACCAGATTTTGGGCAATGGGTAGGAACTGTTCCTCGCTCATGCTATCCTCAACAAAGTCCTTCATCACCACCAATGCACCATGCAGCCATGCCTCTGATGGAGGCTTCTGAAGGATTCGTAGCAAATCGTCCAAGACGGTCGCCCATTCATCTGGATAATCCGATGCCACTATCCTGCTCGTAATGTACCCTGCTTGAAGCCGAATGGACCGTTCTGAATCGCCAACGAGCTTGAAAACGAGGTGCCGAATGGTAGGTCTGTCTTGGTCCGGGCAAAGAGGCTCGCAGAACTCGGGAAAGGTAGGTGACCAGTGCTTGACCACACCATTTTTCAGAAGGACTAATGCAGTTTGTCGGAGTGCCGCATCGCCTTCGGATTCAAGGAACTGTGCAAGTGTCAGCAATGAGACACCTTGCAGATTCTGCTCGGCAGCCTTCCTTTGCTGTTGATCTGGGCTGAGAGAAGCACCAAGGAGCTCCCTCAAAGATGCCATGAACGACTGGATGGCCGCGGTCGACAGAGGGAACTTTTGGCGCGTTTCTTCAAAATGCAAATTTCGCGAATTTGTCGAGCATTCTCGGAAGACAAGGGAGGCTACGTATCTAGGGCTCTGAGGATTGTAAGTTGCTCAAGGCTTTGCCATAGCTAAGGCGTGCCTGTAGCTAATCTGGTCTAGGGCTATGACGAGGATTGAAGAACAGCTCGGAAAAAAAAAAGCAAAACTCAAGGGCGCCAACCAGGAATTGAACCTGGGACCTCACCCACCCTAAGGGTGAATCATACCACTAGACCATTGGCGCGATATGGGCAAGAGTGACATGGTCAATATTATTGGCAGAAAATGCTTATACCCTAACCCTACTTTGTCTACTTCATCAACCATAGCTATAGTCTATAGCAATGAAGGAAATATATAAAAAAAGTCTACCATAATTGTAGTTCATAGCGATGAAGGAAACCTTTTAAAAAGTCCTATATCTGTAATACCGCTTGACCAGGTCTAGTTCTCTAAGAGTGCACGTTGTGAGCACTCCGAACAAACTCAACCTATTTTCATTTTGTATCGAAGTGTGAGTGTTATCACACTAAGCTTAAAATCTGAATGACTTCGCAACGGGTTTGCAAAATACTTGATGCTGTTCGCCGTCAATATCAAAGTAGCTGTCGGGCGTGTCTCACTGCATGCATGACGGACGCAAATTTACTTTGTGTTCGTGGTCAACTTCTTCCCTGTCACTTTATTTTATTGTGCTTGCTGCATTTGCTATCTCAGCTTGGGAGGAGCCTGAAGTCGTCAACCTGCAGAAAGATGAATAGTAATTGAGTCAAAAAAGTCATTCTAATCATCTCAATCGCAAGGTACTACGGGTGAAACTACTGGAACAAGTCGTCGAGCTCGAAATAATTGGCCCCAAATTCGTGTCCAAGTTCAGCGAAGTAACTTACCTACCTCATCCGCAGCTGGCGATTTGGGCCCTGTCTCAGCCACGTATTGCCTATGGTGCTCTACTGCGCATATGCATCCTCCGTCAGGTTCAGGATTGACGAGAGCGCAGCGACTAGTCGTAAAGGTTTTGACAGCCTCACAAGGTCTATCACCTGGTCCTCTGCACCTGCATTCGTTCTCCTCTGTCAAGACCTGATCACAATCGATGTCTGACAACAGACCATTTCCCAATTTGCCATCGATCGGTCTCAAACTTCTTCACCATATTTTCTGGATGACAAAGTGGCAAAGCCTTTGCCTCCGACCCGCGATCCGTAAAAATTGTGTTGGTCATTCGGAGTTGCAGGTCCGTGTCGTTTGATACGCCAGACATCCACAGTGGCACTGCAAGCGCATCTCTTTAAACAACATGTTTGCAGCGCTGCGGCAGCCGTCAACTTGTCTGAACAGCTCCATTCAGTGATGTTTATTGCTCTCGACCCAATGCAATGATCCGACCGAATACAATCCGTCTTTTGATGTCGACGGACCATGAAGTCCTTCCCATCGCGATAATTGATGATGCCATTCTTGCATCTTGTCTTACAGTCCTCTTGGGTTAGATGAAGGAACTTCTCCGGGTTCAACAAGCGTTTCACTTCGAATGGCAAATGGTAGCATTTGCTATGGTAAAGGACAAACAAATTTGGTCTCAGGCCCCTGGCCTTGCCAACCTTTGATCTTGGTTCTTTTTCTGCGTATGTTGCATTCGAAAGTGCTCGTTGTCCACCTGAGCTCCCAGCCGGTCGTTTTCTGACGGATGGAGCCGGCGGACCTGCTTCAGGCGAGGCATGCGCAATAAGAAAGCGACTTAGCAGTGATGTGTAGGTCATCAAAGCCCAGAGATTCATCGTGCAGGCCTGTCGCAAAGATCTTAGCAGCAGTGCGGAGCTCTTCCTGGACTGAAACGTGTCAATTGTGGGTGTGAACTTTCAAACGAACCACGTCGGTTTTCATTCATTTCATAAGATGAATTTCAAAAACGAAGAAAAGAACAACCTTCATCGAGCTAATTCAGCTACGAAGTCGAATGTTTATTACTCGAAGATCTTATTTTGTTCTCACGCGTAAAGTCACATATATAGCCCTGACTCTGTTTAACTTCTTTGATCACGCATACATGCGGTAGCTGTCTGGAACAACGACTCGATATAGACATCCTGCATGGCTTTAGACTTGCGATAAAATCTCAATTGGCGCCAGATTCGGTCTTAACATAGGCCAAAATGCATATGCAAAAAAAATTGGTGGAAAGCCGCAGCCTAGATTTGGAGTTCACAGTTTTGCAACCTTGCATCAATATGGCTATCCGCGACAGAAGCTTCTATGTGCAGGACGTACTCATAATTCAATGATAGACTTGAATATGTGCTTGTACACATTTCCAGAAAGGATGCATTCAGACCCGTCAGCTTCAAGATCTTATTCTCGACGTGAGATGATAGAGATGTGTTTCGAACTTGGTCGTCAATATCAAGGTGGCGGCGGCGGGGCAATAATAGACAAATCAGAGGAGCTTGTGCTTCGTTAGTATTTCTAGCTTCCTATGCGTACACTTTGAGCACACCCGATCTATCTACCGAGACAATCATTTGGTAAGGAAGCGTGAGAATGGCCACATCCAATACCAAGTCAAGATGGCAATGCAATAGGCCTGCATGATCCTTGATGCTGTTCGCCGTCTGTGGACCTGCAGACCCAGTAGATGCATGACGAACGCCATTTGACTTTGTCTTCGTGGTCGACTCTTTTCCTGCTACTTGCTCTACCACAGTCAATGTTTGCCCGACAGTCTCTTGCTGATAAACGCGTTTTGCTTCTGATGCAAGTTCGGATGCCATGACAATTCTGGAGTCGCTTGGCTTTGACAAGTCCCAGAAACGCAGACGTTGATCCCGCGAGCACGTCACCATGAACGCAGAACCAAGCTTGCCGTCTGCATTCAAGATGGATGTACCAGTTGCCAAAGCGCGTGTTGCCATTGGCCCTGCTGGCTCGGTCTTCTTGCTCAAATCAGTCAGTTCTGCAGTCGACTGTTGCATTGCCACATCGGATGTCGTTGTCTCCGCATCCAAAGTACCGAAAAGTGCAGCTGTCGGCATAGTATCTGTATAGTATTCCCTGCAGATGAGCTTCTCCACATCCCATACAAGCACTCCGCCTTGAGCCCTCGTGAGTGCGACAAGGACATAGCGCTCTCGACCACGGCATGGATGAATCTCAAGATGAGCGATTGAAGAGGCGCTCGACAAGGCAGTAGATTTGACGCAAAGCTGAAAGCGCAGATCCCACAAGCTCAAGACACCTTTACTAGTACCAAGTAGTAGCCATGTTCTTTTGCGATCAAGCACCATGGCTGTGATACTTCCATGATGAGCAACATTTTGCAAGGTGAACACCACTGACATACTCTTAGGATCCAGTGCGACAATTCTGCAATCGGATGTCGCCGCCAAGAGCAGACTTTGGGCATCATTTGCATAGTGCACAAGCTTGACTGGTACTTCGCCGCTTGGCAATTCGTATTTGCGGAGGCTGTGTGCTCTGCCGTACTTGGTTGGCCCGCTGGCGCTGCAATCAATTTTGATTATCTGCAACGCACCGTCGTTTGATCCAATCGCCACACAATAGCTATTCTCCAGGAAACACGCCGTTTTGATTTTGACACCAGCTGGACAACGGAATGTCAGCCGCGAGCGATTCGCAACCTGTCGTTCCAGCTTGGCGCTATCCCAGACTTTGAGGCAGCCATCATCTGAGCACGTCACGAAGAAGCGTGAATCAGGCGCAGAAAGGACACAATTAATGGCAGCTGTATGTTCATGCATATGCGCAACCAAGATACCCTCTGGCTGCCATGGACCCGTCAAACGACCCTGACGACCTTGTGAGGGCTGCACAACGGGCACGATTGCCGGGCCGAAATCAAGGGATCGACTCTGCATATTTTCTTGAAAGACCTTGTCCAACAGATTGAGCACCGTTGGATCTCCACCTGCATAAGTATGGCTTGGTCGTACTGCTCTTTTGGTCTTTGGCGCTTCAACCGCGAGGTGATCGACTTGCCCAACAGCATTTGTGGTAGACGTGCCCACTTCTGGTAGGGCCTTAATCGCGAGTCCAGGTAGATGAACGGCACTTGGACGTTTCCCAATGTCACCATTGAGACTGCTTGCCTTTGAGCCCACTTCAAGCCTATCCAGTTCTTCCGCTATGGTTTGAGATGGTATTCTCTTGCCAGTCTGATGTACTCTTGATACTCGGCGGCGCGACAGCGTGCGAGACGCCTCAGTCAAGGCACTCTGCACATCATGAGCGCCGAGCTGAAGTCGTTCAGCAGGTTGTTGCACTTGGTCAAAGAACACCGTCTGTGGCAACAAACTACCTGTCCTCGACGCCATCACGGCTGTGGAGGGTCGATCAGCATCAGAGGAAGCACGGCTAACGCGCCAGATGAATTCACGCAATGTCATCAACTTCCATTCATCATCTGATTTGAGTCCAAGAGCCCTTAAACGTGTAAGAAAAGGTTCATCCTCAGAGGAACTCTTGGTGAGCATCATACGCGGTTGCGCGGTCTTTGCTTGTGCTGGTAACCCAACCTGGGTCGCACGACGATCCGCTAGCGAATCTGCAGAAAAGGCGCCGCGTGCTGCACTTTGCCAGAAGGATGATTGTGATGCCGCTGAAGCCCATAGCATCGCTTGATCCAACACGAGACGTGATAATGGTTTACGAAGGGCTCGCAAGATTGCCACTGCCGACAGGGTATTGATTTCCATGCGAAGAAATGGTTTGATTTGCCCATAGATGAGACAATAGCTTTCGGCGCGTGAAAGAGGTTCATTGACAGTTGCGACAAATGCCGCAGTTGCCTCGCGAATCCAGAGGTTGGGATGAATCAGGAATCGAACGAGCATACCTACCAAGTTAAATTGCGAGGGTCGCCTGACGAAGCCGTGCTGGCATAGCTGTGTGAGTGCTGTAACTGCCTTTTCGATGATATGCTCTTCGGGATCTATTGTCAGCTTCATGTATGGTCCTGGGGGCAATTACCCGTTAATGCTGGCATCATGAGCGGTAGAATGTACTCCTCGACGCTATCCGGATCCAGATGCGTCGATAACGCGACGACTTGATCGAAAAAGGCAGCTTTGAGTGTCCAAGTGCGATCGTTGAGGTATGTGATGAGATGGCTTAGAATCACATCATTCGCTTGCTGCCTTCCAAAGAACGCACATAATGGCGCAACGTGGCCAAGGAGCGCTCGTTTGACACCTGTATCATCGTCCGTCAATAGCTGCACTGTAAGTTCCTGAATCGCAGCTTGTGTATCGCCTTTGGAGATCTCAAACAATGTTGCAAAAGAATCTTGCTCGAGTGCTTGGCCGTCCATTTGATCCCCTGCCTCCATGAGTGACAGAAACCCTTCCGTCCTGAGCGCTTGAGCCATATCCAAGAAGCGTGTACTCGCTTGAGCAAGTTTTGGTAGACACTGTGCAAGCCTGATCCGTACGAGTGTACTTGCATCTGTCGCAAGCGGTCGTAGTCTGGGCAACAAGTATTCCGGAAAGACAAACGCATTCACAGGCGTCAAAACGCGAATATCCGTCAAGACTGCTGTGAGGCTCCACAGTGCCGCTGCACGCACTTCAGGTGCTTCATCAATGAGAAGTGTGACGTAGAAGGGAATCACCCGATCGAGTCTTGCTTCATCACTGACGCGTTCGCTGAGTGCGAGGATTGCATCGCAGGCACGAACGCGTGTGATGGGACGTAATGTGTTGCGCACGCCAGGGAGGATGAGGCTGAGGAATATGAGAGCGCCGTCTTCACCTGTTGATCGGACTGCATGGGACAGATGGACAGGTCGGTAGTGGGGAACACTTATGCCTGACTTGACGTGTGCAAGTTGAGCAACAGAATCGTCAAAGCCCAAGAAGAAGCTAATCTTGTCGAATTCGAAAAAGATACGATCCAGTGCATCGTCCAAATCCGCGCTCGGCGTCGTCGCATGATGCCGTGCAGGGTCCGTAATGAGTGCGACATAGCCGTGCAGGAAACTCGCAAAGTAGTCTGGGAACGCACGACGCTGCCATTTTAGGAGGTACCCATCCGCAGAGAGTCGTTTGTCTGGGTCGAGATGGATCATGTGTGTCACAAGGCTGCGGATGCCGAGATCTTCGATCTTGTCGAGTAGTGGTGAAGGATCGTACTCGCCTTGCTTGTACTTGAAGAGCTGCGCCAAGTCAAATAGCGGCTCGCCCTCAAGAAAGAGCTCTGCAATGACACATCCCAAACTGAAGACGTCCATGGCATCCGTCACAGAACCTGTCTTGGTCTCGCTAGGCCCATGGAACCTCTCTGGAGCGAGGTAACAAGTTCTGCGAAACGAGGTATCAAAGTAGTAGGAGAAATCAGCTGGATTGTTTTCCGGTAAGAAGGTTGGTTTGAAGAAGGCAAAGTCCGTCAAGCTGACCCAATTCCAGGACGTTACCAGGACATTCTCTGTTTTGATGTCGCCATGATGAATCCCTTGAGCATGACAGTCGCGCACACCCGTCAGCAGCTGAAAGACTATCCAGCGCTTCTCAATTGTCTCTAGGAACGGACGCGTGGAGATGCGGTCGTACAGATTGCTTGCGATATGCTGGCGTACAAGGTACACCGCCCTATCTGTTTCCTTGAACCGTTGGTAACTTAGCGCATTAGGTATTGACATGAGTAAATCCTTCTCGCGCATCATCTGCGCAGCTGCCTTCCGTAAATCCATTGGTCCAGCCTTGATGAATAGCTTGACGACCACGCGACCATCTTCGTGTTTTCCCCGAACGCATTTTAGGAAGCGCGCTGAGCCGAGTGTCTTTTCGTATTGAATATCGGTCAGTTCGGCGATATAGGAATCGAGTGTTGCCGCGCCTGAGTAGGACGAGCTGGAGTTGCCCATTAGGATCTGCTGGGCATCATGTGTTTTGTGGGAGAGAGGTTCACTGACGTCGAGCGGGTCAAATGTCGCAAAATGCAAAAGACGAGCAACGGCGACAAGCAAGGAAGATTGGCAGACTTGAATCAAGTGCTTCATAGCTACGATAGGTACAGATATTCCAAGAAATAATGGCACGCTCCAAGAAAGGTGGTTAAGGACAGAGCAAAGACGGTAAGCAAATGAACGATGGTGAATGTGATCTTTTGCGCTGCTTCCATTCCTTTCATACATATGTTAATGACAGTCGTTTGTGGTTGAGATGGTGAAGGGTAAAGCAGATACTGTGTTGGCGTGATGTGCATGAAAGCCAGGCTCGATGTGAAATGGCCGCTCGCTCTCTAAAAGGAAATTGGTTTCGTCGTCTTTTGAAGTTGTCTCTGTACAGGATCATCAATTTACAATGTGGAAAGTGGCAGCAATCATGACGGGGCATCGCAGAGCATACACATGGCGCCAACAAAGGTAAGTGCTTCATAAGGCCTTTACCTCCATTGGTTAGCATGGCCCTGCTGCTGCGATGCTTGTTGTTGCTGTTGTTGACCAGCATAATTGCGCGGGTCCACAATCTGAATAGCATTGCGCTTCCTGTGCCGTCCGCTAGCGGCGGCTTGATTGGCGAATCCCTGATGCTGCTGATGCACAACCTGCGCCTGTTGCGCATATGGGTTCATCCCGATCACCGAGTGCGGGAGGGATTGTTGCTGCGGCGGTGAATTGGATTCACTGCGGTTGGAGCGCGTTGAGAGGGAAGATGCAGCGAAACAGGCGCTGTACTCTTCTGGGCTCAAGCAAGGATTGAATTCAAGATCATCGTCCACATCGAATGACCTGGCAGATTCATACCGGGCTTGCGCACCTGCGGAAGATGGTCAGCAAACTGCGATATGGAGTCTGCTGATAGCGCCAGAAGCCGCTGTGCAGCAACATGGATGGAAACACATCAGCAGATGAGGGGAGCGGACATACTTTGAATGACGGTGTAGGCCGTTGCGACGGGGATGCGGTCTTGCGGATGCATCTGAGGCTGCATTGCCCATGCGTGCTGCTGGTAGGCTCTGTCCATTTTGTAGATGTCTGTAGCGAGGTGGAATGGTGTGGATGGTAAGTAGATGAATGGCCCAGCTGTTGGATGTAGTGTTGGTGCTGTTCGTTGCTGTATGTTTGTCTTCCACTTCCGGAGGGGCGGCTGGAGGGAGCATCGCCTAACCCTGAGACGGAGTGGCGACCGGCCTGACTCTCCTACACCTCAGACCACACACTCACTCGCTAGTGCTCCTCGGTCGACATCTACCAGCTGTCTTCATCCCTGTCTGTAGGACATCGCTAGTGACTAAAGATTCAAAGATCCAAGACTGATGCCTTCCTGTTACACCCTTGAGTGAATGCTACGACGCCTGAGAAGTGGCTTTGACAACTACCTGTATCTCAGTTCCTATCTGCTTGGTACATATCTAGTCACTGGCATAGAGCATTTCTTGTCGTCCGTGTCAGTCTGACTTATACCCACCGAACTTTGCAACAGTACCTACACACTGCTTGTGCTGCACTCCCCTGTCTTGGCCTTGTCTCATCTCTGCAAACACACCGTCAGCCATACATCCATTTCCTGCTCTCGATTCCCAAAATGCAGACTGCTATCCACGGTCGTAGCTTTGCCATGGACACCATCGATGCCGTCAACAGCCGTCTAGACTGGCACTTGCCTTACCCAGATCTCACCTCATTCTGTGCAACGAGCGCTGCAGGTGACCAACAACCAGACGTGCGCCGCGTGCGCACACCCGGCAGGGTTCGTTTGCAAGAGGCAGAGAGGGGAATGAATATGCACACGTCCAAAACACTTGCTGCGGGTCGTTCGGCACCCAGGGATTACAGGCGACAAGACGGTCCTCCCAAGCACCGCCTCTATCGTCATCAATGCAAGTTCTTCTCGATCCGTAACCATCACATTGACTGATACTTGAACTAGACCCAAGCGACCATACGTTACGTCTGCCTGACATGCTCAAGCGGTTGTTTGCACCTCCGAACTGCTTCGTCCCAGCTGTTCATTCGCCCGGCAGATCTGCTCATCCATCCATCCACGGTCCGCAGAGCACAGCGACACCTGCAATGGCCAATATCGGCAATGCCACGGTGAGCTTAGCACGAGAACGCATGATTGACACGGCTGTTCGCAAGACCCTCCCACGCGCGACCGCACGACATCGTGGACCTCGTACAAAGCGAACAACTCTAGGAGCACAACGGATCTTACCATGGATGTCTGTATATAGTTTTGGCTTCACCGCACGACAACCTTGCACGTCGCCGCCCATTGAACCACAGCGCTGGTCCGGTCTTGAAGAATGGCACGCGCGGGGACCCATACAATCCCCTTATTGTTCGACGTTGAAGGGATCGATTGCAAATCAACCAGTCTTTGGTCGAAGCATGTCGTTGTACTCGTCTGTGCCAAGTACCTGCTGTTTGTCCCTCAAAAACGACTGCAACAGTGGTCTTGCAAGCCCAGGGGTGCCAACTCTCTCAATAGACCAGCAGCTATACAGTGCCAGTATGGAGGAGCTCCTGGTGAGTCAGGATATTGAAGCATTCTTGCAAGGAAGGTGGAGACCTGACCCTGCTCGCTCGTAATCAACCATGACTGGCTGTTATTTTTGACTTTGTAAATTCACACTCATCTGTATGTCTATTAGCAAATGAATTGCATACTGAAAAGAAGCCATAAGTAGGCCCAGATAAGAACAGGCTTCAGCAGAGAGAAGGGATCATAAAAAGCAGAAAGTTTTCGTCAAGCTGCTCTGAGTCATGCTCGTGCAGTCAGGGGATTGACAGATTATATTCATTGTCTTAATCAAGTCCGTTTCTCTAGCTGAGCACCAGTCTCTACTTGGCTCTCACTGGCCGGAGCTAGACATACCGCAGTGAATATTAGAGAATCTAGAGATATGCTTCGTGAAAGTCTTCTGTCTAATTTATCTCTTCCCGTCTCTCTCAACTCCACACGCTCAAGAGCACAAGCAAGCACACTGACACTCACCTGCCACATTCATCCCTGCCAAAGCGCGTCCAGGCAACGAAGCAGTCATGGTCTTCGATGCAGTCAGTCGCTTCCATCTACAGCCATTCCATGCTAACTCTACAAGGCCGCACCAATCTCCAAGCGCAAAGGAAGACCGAACCAAACATACTCCCTCGAATCAGCTATGGCTGAAGAGGCGCGCGAAGTCGAAGCACTCATCAATGCGCGTGATGAGCGAGAACGACAAGCTGCTCTAGCATCCGCCAATGTAGCGCGCGATCTAGCGCCTGAGAATTATGACTTTTCTGTTGGTTGGAGTACGAGTGGGTCGAGCTCACATCGATTGAGTGCTGGATCGAGTTCACAACGCATGTTTATGAGTCGAAAGGGATCGCATAATGATCGTACCTCTCGACCTAGTTTCTCAAGTTCACAAGGGAGAGCTGTGTCGCCCAGTGGCTTATCAACTCGCAGTTCACGCAAGTCTGCATCACCGACGCGTGCAGCGGATCCATTACACATGAAGGGGATGCATAGGAAATTAACGGACTCTGCAATGGCATCGTCAGGTGGTTTACTTGCAACCTTAGCTCCATCTGCCAAGATGAGGGAGAATCAGGAGAAGGAGCGCGTGGAGAAGGATCATGACCCAGAGGCTGCGATTGAATCGGATTCATCAGATGAACAGAGTGATGATGACGATGAAGAAGACAAGAATAACACCGTCAAGTCCAGCTTTGTACCACATCGACCACCCATGTCGCTCGCTGCAGCTGCAGAAAATGAACGACTCGATATCATTCGAGATCACACACACAACACCCTGTCAAGGCAAAATTTTGGCGGCAGTGTACCCACCATTGTCAAGGACAATTCACTTGCTGCAAATCGGAAGAAGCAAATCCGACCCAACACCTCCTTCACCGACGATTCACGCGCCGTCAGTGTACAAAATTCAGACGAAGATGCGGAAGAAGTTGCATCAGGGAATCGTGATTTGACGATCCTTGAGTCTCGCAGGCAAGAAGCTGAAGGGAGATTATTTTGTACGCTGCAAAGAGGTGATTACGAGGCTTGCTATCAAAAAGCGAAACGGACACGACAGTATTTGATCGCGGTGGACTTGTCACCACAGGCAAAGTATGCAATTGAATGGGCCATTGGTACCGTTGTGCGAGATGGTGATACGGTGCGCATTGTACATGTGCTTGACGTGGAAGAAAAAGAAGACCGCCGCACCGAGGCGCAACATGCAGAGACGCGTGGTGCGTCAATGGATGATATTATGGTGGATCTCAAGCGTTTCCTTATGCGGACAAAACTCGAAGTGCGCTGTGAAGTGGAGGTGATTCATCATGCAGCACCAAAACACCTCATCACTGAAATCATCGACACAATGGATCCAACCTTGGTGGTCATTGGTTCAAGAGGACTTGGCAACATGACGGGGATTTTGCTCGGCTCCTTTTCCAACTACATCATCAACAAGTCCAGTGCGCCTGTTATGGTGGCCAGGAAACGACTGCGGCGTGGCGGCTCCAAGAAGCGGCAAATTGTACTCCCAACAACAGTCAGAATGGTCAATAATCGCTTCGAGACGGCGGTGGTGGATTGAAAAAATGGGTACTACTGCATTTGATTGTAGAAAGACTGAATTTTGACTGGCTTGCTATGAGTATGCTTTGCGCTGACGTTGTGAGATGCTGAGGAAATGAGTCGCCAAAGGCTATAATTGAAGGCTAAGGGGAATTTGAATGCAGAAGAGACACAGAGCAGCAAAGCTCAAGGTCTCCAGCCAAAAGCGCTTTCGTGTGTCAGGTCGTGAGCGTGGGCATCGCTCATTGCGCGACGCATCGAGGGGTTTGTCCAGGGGAGCGGTACTGAACATGGCTCTGTGTTACGTCTTGGCTGCCAAGGCTCCACCTCCTCCTCTTCCTCCGGGTGGTGGTCAAACACAAAGTCCCCGCCATCCTCACTTTGACCACAAGACTTGAGCTCAGCCCCCACAGCGTCCTCTTCGACTCGGTCAAGGTGGTCGGTACGTTGCAAATAGCCTGGCGTCTCTGGGATTCGAATCGCATGCGATGTAGCATTAGGACTCGCCAATGTGCTAATATCTCGCCATCCGGCACGATGCTCTCTCTGCTGCTGTTTGTTTAGTAACTGAGCAGAAGATTTGAGGTGTGGCAGGGAGGAGATGCGTTCTGCTCGACGAGCGGCTTTCGTAGTCATCACCGGTGTCTTGGGACTTGCTGATCGTTTTTGAGGGTTGATCGAACGTCCATCGAATGTCCAGCGACGCAATGCTCGGCTCGCTGATGAGCCAGACAGGTCAGCCTCGACTTCATCCTGTACTGTTGTCGACAAGGGCGACCAAGTCTCGTCTGTACCGGCTTCACTCTCAAATTCGGGACTCCTGCTAGCCGTGCTGCCATTGCGCGATCGATTGAAGAGATGTGGATCAGGCGCCACAATGGGGCTCAGGATGGGTACGGTGCGTTTGACAGACGTCAACGTTGTCGTGGTACTGGTGATGGCCGCATGGAGGGAGGTTCCTGTCGTTGCTGCTTGATCGCCTGCACTGACCCTGCGCATCCAGTTCATGATTTTTTGTGTGTGATACAGTCTGTGTAAAGTTGAGGGCCCTTCTTATGCTCGAAGTGGTCGTTTGTAGGTAGAGGGCCCGTGTGTCCAAGCTTGTTATCGAGGGTGGAAGAGGGCGTCCTGGTGAGTTTTGTTTGCTGCCGTGTAGATTTGCGATTTGAGTTCGCCATCTGGTTTGAATCTGATGCGACAGTGACGGACAGCCCGAGTCAGCGAGCAATGTCCTCGACCAGCTGCAGCGCCCAAGAGGCCAACAGCAGGCCAGAAACTGGCAGAAAGGTATGACTCCTCCACTCTGACGCAAACTCCATTCCAATCACGATCTGTCGTCATTGTCTCATCCCGGACATCGAACCAATCACCAGGCGTATACGCAGTTCATCGACCAGAGAACCCACCTGGCCCAAACTTGGTGAGTCGTAACCGTCCGCTTCTCCTCATTCAAGGCATCCTCAAGCCGCATCGTCGCTTGTAGCTGATGTAAGCATCGGGAAGAGCAAACTGAAAAATGTAGGGGCACGCGTCGTAGAGCAACGGTAGCAATACGGGTTCGACTAGCAGGCAGATGACCTAATGTATTGCACTCATAGCAGCGTGTCAGCTCGTGTAGGGGTGTCATGAGTGCTTCTTGGCGGACATGGACGTTGAGCCAGTCGAGGTCGTCGATGTCACACTCTTGTAAGATGCTCTTGCAGCAAAGCGTTTCTAGTCGTGGAACAGTCTCCTCTAGATCTATCCAGGGCAAGTGCCAGCTAGAGGGAGTCTCAAGTAAAGCAGGAGAGCAGACAAGACGTTGTAGCTTGGTGCACTTCAGTAGAGATGCCGGAAGAGCTAGATTCGGATTGCCACTAACATCAAGGTACTGCAATTGCCGCAACATGTCGAAATTGTAAGGCAATTGTATCAATGCACATCCCTTGAGATTGAGAATGCGAAGGTCTGAAAAATAAGTGCAGAATCCGAGTGGGAGCCACCGAATGCCTGAAATGCGCAAGTAACCAGCGTTCGTTTGTGTCTTTTGCAAACCGCCACATGAGCGCGTCGGTGCCGTCGCTGTGTTACACTGCTTTGTCTTGTCGCGATCGTTGGTAGCTCGGCCTGCATGCTTGCGACGGCTCATGACGCGTTCGAGCCCTCATTGCATACCTTTTGTGGTGTTGTAGTTGCAAATCTCAGATCTCATCTCGCAGCTGTCAAAACCGTCAGATCTCTGGCACAGATTGATAGCACTTCTGGAAACACACCCGGTCAAGCTGGTACAAGTGTGTTCAGCAAGAACATCGGGTATTGAATGCGAAGTTATTGAAATACCTTACTATTTCGCCTGGAGATCAACGCCTTGCTTCATCGTCGCCACCATGGCACTCAACTGGATCTTCTCTGTGCCACCCATGCTCAAGCGATACTCAATCGTTGCCAACGCATCATACACGAGCATGCGTACTGTCCCCTTCAAGTCAACCTCCTCGAGCTCACGGAACACGCCACCCAAGATGTCCTGCAGTGCGAGACCCTTTTCTGCCTTCATACGGGCAATCAGCGACAACGATGTTGTCAAATCGTCATTCATCATGCTCTCAACAATACGTCGCAGGTCGCGTGGATGTGGATTGCCAACGCAATTGTAGATACCCGCCTCGTCAATCTCTTCTTGCTCAAAGGCAGTCGAACACGCCTGTAGGACATTGACTGCTCTACGCATGTCACCCCCAGAGAGTGACAGCAATGCCGTTTTCGCTTCGGGCGTGATCTTGACATGCTCAGCGGCAATAATTTGATCGACCTTCTTCTCAACGTGTACCTCGGGGAGCGGTTGGAATCTGAATCGTGTACAACGCGATTGCAAGGCTGGTGTGATTTTGTTGACGTAGTTGCAGATGATGCAGAAGCGAACATGCTTCGTATACTGCTCAATGACACGTCTCAGTGCATTTTGTGCAGCAATAGTCATTGCATCTGCTTCATCGAGAATGATGAGCTTGAAACTTGAACTGAAGATTTGCCTGGTCGATGCAAATGTCTTGATTTGTTCACGCACAACATCAATACCTCGATCATCAGAAGCATTGAGTTCCATGATTTGCTGTTTGTACCGGTCGCCAAAGAGACGCCGCGCCATGGCGAGAATCAGCGAAGTCTTGCCTGTGCCTGGGGGTCCATAGAACAAGAGATGCGGGAGCCTATTGCTCTCGATAAACTTGCCTAAAGTGGCAATGATGTCTGTATGCGCCACGACGTCCGTCATGTCTTTTGGTCGATACTTTTCGACCCACGGCAGGTTATTGTCGTCGATGGCATCTTTCGTGCCTGTATCCCTCGCCTTTCCCTTTCCTTTGTTGGGAACTGGCCGAGGAGCATCCTCTTCCATATCGACGTCCATCTCTCCTACTCTTCTACGTCTATCACTTGTCTCCCGTCGCGTCTTTCTCTGGCGCGTCTCTGGTGCCGTCTGCCTAACCCCATTCCACCGCCAATGAGCTTCGTCTTAACTAAGCTGAGCAACGCACAAAAGCACCATCCAACACAATGAATAGCCTCGTACGCTCGCGGCTCACGCTCAAGCGCGGTCTCGCAACCGTCGCTGATGCACCCAAAAAGACATTCGGCAATCTACGCGATCAAGACCGTATCTTTACAAACCTCTACAGCCACCATGAACCGACCCTCAAAAATGCCATGAAGTACGGAGACTACTACAAGACCAAGGAACTCCTTCTCAAGGGCGATGATTGGATCATCTCTGAGATGAAGGCATCGGGTCTTCGTGGACGTGGTGGTGCTGGTTTCCCAAGCGGTTTGAAGTGGTCCTTTATGAATAAGCCTGGTTGGCAAAAAGACCCGCGGCCTCGGTACCTTGTCATCAATGCAGATGAAGGTGAACCCGGAACCTGCAAGGATCGCGAGATTATGCGTAAAGACCCACACAAGCTTGTTGAGGGGTGTTTGTTGGCTGGTCGTGCCATGAATGCAACGGATTGCTACATCTATATCCGTGGCGAATTTTACAATGAAGCGAGTACGTTGCAGACTGCCATCAACGAGGCGTACGCTGCGGGTTACCTTGGCAAGGATATCTTGGGAACTGGTTACAATTTCAACATTTACCTCCACCGCGGTGCCGGCGCTTACATCTGTGGCGAGGAGACAAGTCTGATTGAGTCTATCGAAGGCAAAGCTGGCAAGCCCCGTCTCAAGCCTCCGTTCCCGGCAGACGTCGGTCTTTTCGGTTGCCCGACCACCGTCACCAATGTCGAAACAGTCGCTGTTGCACCCACCATTTTGCGTCGTGGTGCGTCGTGGTTTGCTGGCATGGGACGTGATCGTAATGCAGGTACAAAGCTGTTTGCCATCTCGGGACACGTCAACCATCCCTGTACTGTTGAGGAAGAGATGTCAATTCCGTTGCGTGAGCTGATTGACAAACACTGTGGCGGCGTTCGTGGTGGGTGGGATAACCTGCTCGGTGTCATTCCTGGTGGTTCTAGTGTGCCTGTGCTCAACAAGGTTCAGTGTGAAGATGCACTCATGGACTTTGACTCACTCAAGGACTTGCAGAGTGGGTTGGGTACCGCTGCAGTGATTGTGATGGACAAGTCAACGGATATCGTTGCTGCCATTTCTCGATTGTCGGCATTCTACCAACATGAGTGAGTTCACTTTTTTCAAATGATAAGAAGGGAAGAGCTAACCAACTAGATCTTGTGGTCAGTGCACACCCTGCCGAGAAGGCACCACCTGGCTCGCCAACATGATGGCGCGTTTCGAGCGTGGTGAAGCGCGAGAGCGTGAAATTGATCAAATCTGGGAGCTCTCAAAGCAAATTGAGGGACGGACGATTTGTGCCCTTGGTGATGCTGCAGCGTGGCCAGTGCAGGGACTCATCCGAAACTTCAGACCAGAGATGGAGGCCCGTATTCAGCAGGCGAGGGCGAAGAGTGGTAATAATTTCCTTGCTGGTGGACACTTGGCTGGGCAGGTGAGGCCAGGTGCTGAGATTGCACCGGGACAGCAACTCTGATGACCTCTTCTAGCTCTGTTCTCTTGTACTCTATGCCTCGATTTTTCTTCTCTCCCGGCCTCTTCTCCCCCATCTCGTTGCTGTGTCTCGCTGACGTACAATTGGCGACATCGTCCAAGAGACTGCGGACTACCATCATCCTCAATCATGTTCAAGACTTCCCTCAAAGCCGCCACTGCTCCAGTCAGGATGTCTATCCGCAGCAAGCACTCACTTCCTCAGCTTCGTATGATCCTCAGTCTCTACTTGTACTTTTGCTAATAGGCCAGCCTATGCCTATGATGCACTCGAGCCACACATCTCGAAGCACATCATGGAGTTGCATCACCAGAAGCACCATCAGACTTATGTCACAAACCTCAATGCTGCCGAGGAGAAATTGGCATCCGCTGCAAATGGCGGGGATGTCAAGGCTGCCATTGCTCTCCAGGCTGCTATTCGCTTCAACGGCGGTGGTCACATCAACCGTACGAACCCAGTCGATGTACAGACGACAAGAGAGCTAACCTTTAGACTCCTTGTTCTGGGAGAACTTGGCTCCGGCAAATAAGCAGGGCGGCCAGTTGCCAGAAGGCGCACTCGCAGATGCCATCAAGAAACAGTATGGCGGTGTGGATGGTCTCAAGACAGCCTTCAATGCTGCGCTTGCTTCGATCCAGGGATCTGGCTGGGGTTGGCTCGTGCAGGATGTCTCTACAAAGCAGCTCAAGATCACAACGACCCCGAATCAAGACCCAATTACGGGCGACACGGTGGTGTTGGGTGTCGATGCCTGGGAGCATGCGTACTACCTGCAGTATGAGAATGCAAAAGTCAAGTACTTTGAAGCGATCTGGCATGTCATCAACTGGGAGACTGCATCGAAGCGATTCTCGTCGTAGGCATCTAGCGTCAGTTGCGTAAGTATTTATCCCAAAGAAGATGTGACTGCCGAGTTCTCGTTGCCTTTTGTTGATTTTGGGCAAAACACAAAAGAGACGCACTCCATCTCTGCTGCTCTCCTGCGCAATGCCGGCCCTGGCTCCCATCTCAGCCAATGTACCTGCAAGAGTACCGCTAGGCAAAGACGATGGCGCTGGCGTTGCCTCTACAGCAGCAACAGCAGCAGCAGCGACGGCAGCTGCAGCGGGTGCGAAACGGAAACAAAAGGCGAGTGCGTTATGTTATACCCCGCCAGCGATGATCAATGATCGGAAAAGAGATCGCTCTTACTTTCGCAGAGGGCTCTTAGGAGAGGTCTGCTTGTTTTGTTTTGGAGTATGCTTGCTGACTTGGATAGGGCGGATTCGCTCGGTGTTTCGAGGTGACAGACTTCCAAGGCACACGACTCGCTGCCAAGTGTATTGCCAAAAAGTCCATCACGAGTGAAAAGGTCAAGATGAAGCTGCTTGGAGAGATCAAAGTACACAAGTCAATGGATCACCCGAATATTGTCAAACAAAGGGATTGTTTCGAGGATGATGTCAATGTCTACATGATTTTGGATATTTGCACGCAGGGTACCTTGATGGAAATGCTCAAGCAAAGGAAGCGCTTCTCTGAGCCCGAGGTACGTTTCTTTGGCCTGCAAATTCTCGGTGCGGCCAAGTATATGCATTCGAGACGCGTCATTCATCGCGACTTGAAGCTCGGCAACCTGTTTCTCGATGAAGCCATGAACATCAAGGTCGGTGACTTCGGCCTCGCCGCGTTGTTGGTGGACGACGATGACCGGAAAAAGACAATCTGCGGAACGCCCAACTATATTGCGCCCGAAGTGCTCTTTGGCTCCGCCGAGGGCCACTCGTATGAAGTGGATTTGTGGTCTATTGGTGTCATCTTTTATGCAATGCTTGTGGGCAAACCGCCCTTCCAAAGTAAAGAGGTCAAGGCCATTTACGCAAAAATCAAGGTCAATGAGTATGATTTCCCAGAAGAGGCAAAAGTCTCACAGGTCGCGCAAGGCCTCATCCGCTCCCTCCTCGCAACCGATCCAGAAAACCGACCTTCCATCGACGATATTGCAAACCATGCCTTTTTCAATACCGGTGTCATGCCGCGACAGATCCCACCCTCAGCGACGCACGAAGCGCCAAGTTGGCCAGCTGGACAGAGCTCGAGTGTTTTCCGCCGAAACTTGAATCATGTCTGTTTCAATGCCGGTATTGGTAAGGAGAATATTGTAGGCAAAGAATATGGTCAACTTGCCGATAGCGTTGTTGAGAGACCCGAACAAGGTCGTTACCTCCCAGTCAGTTTGAGTCCGTGTACTGGACCCGCTGCAAAGATGGTCCATGGGCATGCTCGTCGCCCTGGTGCAACAAGCCAGGGACAAGTTTCTGGTAAACTAGCAGATCGATTGCAGGCAGTCAAGATGGGCGAGGTGCCTCAACCACCACCTGTGCCGCCCAAGTCAAAAGAAGAGATGGCTGCACATCAAGCACAAATTGATCAGTTGAGGGAGAGGAGACAATCGACTATGCTGACTGGTGCTGTGCGTCCTGCTATCGTTCGTGGACCTGCATCAGCGCCTGTTCTGAAGCATGTGGCTGAACAACCTAGATTGCGAGGTGCAGTGAGAGCCGTCGAGGGGCCTGCACCTATCACTCGATCGTCACGCTTTGCATCACTTCAAGCAACATCACAACCTTCAGCACCGCTACATCCAGTTCAAGATGTCTCACAAGAACCGCTGAGACTACGCACTCGCGCTGCCCGACGCGCATTGGCCCGGCCTGCCGTTCAAGCAGTATCTACTGTACCCTCTTCCTCTTCATCACAACAAGCATCGCGAGAAGCATCGCCGAGAGCAGTGGCTGCGCTTTCACGTCAAGCAAGCACACGTACCTATTCAACCACGAGTTCTTCATCACTCGCCGGAGCTGCTGCCGTCAAGGCGAAATCGTTGCCGCAGTCGCTGCTAACGCTCTCTCATCGGCTGCTAGAGACTGCCGCCTTATCTGGCACCGCTCGGGCTGGCTTGCAAGCTAGCATGGAAGAGGATGGTCGTTTCCTCTATGTCTCCAAGTGGGTCGATTACTCTCATCGCTATGGACTCGGCTATCAGCTATCCAATGGCACAACAGGCGTCTCCTTCAATGATGGCACAACGATCATTCAGCACGACCTGCAACAATCGAGTTCTTTTGAATTTTTGCCAGCAAGCGAAGGTAGTAAGGCTGTACAGCCGGAAGCGTATACCATGATGCAGGTGCCTGAGCATCTACGCAAAAAAGTATCACTTCTGAAACATTTCAGGGGGTATATGACGGCACACCTCAACAGCGCAGCGAGCAGCACACCTGTCACAGACACACAACAGACAGTGTATAAGGATCTATGCACCATGACACATTACCTGCGTTGCAAAGCAGGCATTTTATTCCGGCTGAGTGATGGTACGGTTCAAGTCAATTTCCAAGACCATGCAAAACTCATCTTATCGCCGCATGCCGGCTACGAAGATGCGCATGTACGGCATTTAGACTGTGATAAGCGCATGTTTCTATATCCTTCACTCGCAGAAGCTGGACGATCTGGTGGTGATGCGTGTCGTGCAAAGCTTGCCTCGTTTGGCAGGATTCTACAAGAGAGCGCTCAAGACCTGCACTGAAAACACACAACGGTCTGTTTGGCAGTGGTGTGTTTGTATTGGTACGCGTATTGTTATAAGCATAGCATTGCAAAAAGTCTATTCTACAGCCACGCATCCCGTCTGCATCAATCGTCAATATCCATCGTTGCAGGGATGAAGTTTATGAAATGAGGCGCTTCCTTCAATTGTTGCTCGGCGAGCAAGTCACTTCCCGCAGATTCATCAGTTTCAAGACCGCCCTGCTCAGTATGCGTCGTAGAGTCTCGTGATGCTGAAGGGACAGATGAACGACTTGCTGCTTGCTTGCTCAGGGACGGCAGGGTGGTTGCCACCTGTCCACTAGCAGGATCCACTTTCCTTGACATGAGTAATGCAAGTCTATCGCGAATAGCAGATGCTGCAGAGATTGTCAGGCTTTGCTTGATGGGAGTGTTGATTGCACCCGTATACTTTCCTGATACAGGCTTTCGTTGAGCCATGGCTACAGGTGGCGCTGGATTCGCAATCACCTGCGTTGTATTGAGGGTGGGTGTTTTACGAATGTTTTGGATGGTGCTTGGTTGACTGCTCGACACTGAGTTCTCCTCGGAATCAGGCACTTCAACAGACACAGGTCTTCGTTGGTTGATGGCTGCAGGCATGGGCGGGGTGCTCTTCACTGCAATCACTTTCGAAATACCCTGCACATTCGGTTGACTGCTCAAACTTGTACTCTCCTCCGAATCCGGCACTTCCAACAAATCCGTCTCGATTCGCGAAGCAGGCTGCTTAACTTGATTGCATGTGGGTGAGCTCAAGTACTGTACATCAAGACTCAAATCATCTTCTTCATCTGTTGACTCTTCAAGCAATACATCCACAGCGACTCGATCCACGAGAATAGATCGTGCTGCTTGTTGTAAGGAAGCAGGAGACACAGCAGCAGGCGCTGAGAATAATCCCGAAATCTCATCTTCCTCGTCTTCAATGTCAAATGGGTTATAGTCCAATGGTTCCGTCTTTGTCATACTCGTTTGCAAAGTGCTTTGTTTACCACGATTGGGTGTGGACGTGAGTGCATGAATTGGACTCGAGATGGCAATATCATCCACTTCATCCAGATCAATAAACAAAGGCGCTAACGGCGCACGTCTTGTAGATGCACAAACGAGATCGGTAGACCCGGAAGAAGTAGAGGAAGACGGCCGTGCCGTGGCTGCATCGTTATAAGAAATCGTTGCGCGTCTGGGCCGCAGTAAACGTCCTTCCGAAAGCGTCTTTGGTAAATCTTGCATAAAGAAATCATCTGTGTTGTGTAGACGTGCCATTTCTTTGCGTAAATCAGAGCGGCGGGTGTAAGAGGTTTTCATCTTGACTGTTGAGACATGCGTGATTGGCTGAGGTGTGCGTATCGTTGCTTTTGAAGGACTGACTAATACTCTTGAAATGCCTGTTGGAGCCGCCGTTTGTTGCTGTTGGGATGTCAAGACTTGCTTGCGTAGTGTAGCGGGAACTGAACTCTGACTTCTGCTAGTCCGCGCCAGTGGTGAAGAGGTGACGCTAGTTTGCGCCTTTTGAAGAAGAGGGCGTATGGAGGGATTGATGGATGCGTGACGTGCAAGAGGGGAAGAATTTGTCGGAGGCCCATGTCTTGCTAATCCAGCTTTGTGCGTTGCTTCCTCTCGATTGACGCGAGCCACTGCAGCGATGACTGCTGGTTGACGGATCTTGGGAGGAGGACTCTCCTGTTCTTCATCATCAGATGCATCACTGTCTTCTACTTGCATCGCTTCGCGAGCATTGATAGTCGAGAGCAGAGAACGTCGAGAGACCGTAGGCGACGAACGCAACTGATGCGCAGGTGAATCCAATAACGCACTCAGCTCATCGACTTCCTCTTCTGCTGCATCGGCTCCTACGCAATGACCCATTACTGGCTCTGAAGTTGCTCGGCTTGGGATGTGGTTTTGCTGAGCCGGTGCTGATGCCAATGCAAGACGTTCTGCTTCAGCTTGACGTTTCAACAGATCCAAGACGGCTGGCCCAGCCGTACCGAATTGCTGTAGAACGACATCGTCTGGTGGGAGTTGCAATGACTTTGACATGGGCTCCACTGGATGTTTTCGATTAGCATTAGTTGTCGAGAACAGACCATGTCCTGATACGGGCGCTGGTGAGGAGCGATTCTTCTTGAGCCATGCTGGTGTATCGCGCGAGATGGGCGCGACGAGGAAATCCAGGATATCTTCATCATGATCATCCAGAATCCCATCTTCATCACTTGAAAAGTCACTCTCCTCGCCTGTTTCTGAGTCTTGCACGTCTGGCAAGGAAAGCCAGTGCCCGCGATCCAGCACAATGTGGCCAGTGCGAATATCAATTTCATCCGCCGTTTCGGTAAAGTCGTGCGCGTATCGTTCAAAGATATCCTCCATGCGATGCCTGAAGCGGGACTGATTCCGGGACTGCTCCTGCTCTAGTTCCTCGAGTGTTGGTTCTAGTACCTCAGGACTGCTGCTGCTGCTGCTACTGCTGCAAGACGCGTCGTCGTCATGAACAGGATGGGTTGTTGTTTTGTGTTTGGGTGCTTGTATGCAGACTCGTTTCCGTGGCCTGTCACTCTCGTGAAACAGCATCTTCTGCCTTGCCTTGCCACACTGCCTGCTGCTCTTCTATGGCTCCTGCATCGCTGGCCTGCTGCTGTGCCTTGTTGTTGTTGCTGCTTGTGTGTCGCGTCTTGTGTCTGAGCCGTGTCAAGTCCTGTGCGCAAATCAAGGGCGAGGAGAAGCAGCAGCAGTGGACAGGATCAAGTACTGGACTGGATCAAGTACTGGACAGACTGGACTGAGTAGAGAGAGAGCGAGAGAGTGTGAGAGAGAGAGAGAGAGAGAGTATCGAGAGCAGCACCATTCATATACCACGACAGCAGCCTCAAGACAACAAGCTCGACACACACAGCGCGCATACATCCTACAACACACAATACACACACACACCACAGCATACCATGGAGGACGGTGCGTGCTCTCATCCTTGTACAAGCCAGACCAAACGCTAACAGGCCCGCCAGTCAGCATGATTGACGAGAGTGTCGCCACGCAGACTTCCCACGACGATGTGGATACCTGGATAGAGATGCTCATGAGTTGCAAACAGCTCTCCGAAGTAGACGTCAAGAAGCTATGTGACAAGGTAAGAAGACCTCAACAGAGCCAGCATCTAAATGCTGACACGAACAAAAAGGCGCGCGAGATTCTGAAGGATGAGAGTAATGTCCAAGCAGTTCACTCTCCCGTCACAGTCTGCGGCGATATCCATGGCCAATTCCACGATCTCCAGGAACTCTTCAAGATTGGTGGCAAGTCGCCCGATACCAACTACCTCTTCATGGGTGATTACGTGGATCGTGGCTATTATTCAGTTGAAACGGTCACCTTGCTCGTTGCCCTCAAAGTCCGCTACCGAGAACGCATCACCATCTTACGTGGTAACCATGAATCTCGACAAATCACACAAGTCTATGGCTTTTACGATGAGTGTTTGCGCAAGTATGGCAATGCGGGCGTGTGGAAGCACTTTACGGATTTATTTGACTTCTTACCCTTGACGGCGCTCATTGATGATCAAATCTTTTGTCTGCATGGTGGACTGAGTCCGTCCATTGATACACTCGATCATATCCGGTCGTTGGATCGTATCCAGGAAGTCCCTCACGAAGGTCCCATGTGCGACTTGCTCTGGTCTGACCCAGATGATCGATGCGGTTGGGGTATATCGCCGCGTGGAGCAGGCTACACATTTGGTCAAGACATCTCAGAAGCCTTCAACCACAACAATGGCTTGACCCTGGTTGCGCGCGCCCATCAACTGGTGATGGAGGGCTACAATTGGTCGCAGGAGCAAAATGTCGTGACCATCTTTTCTGCACCGAATTACTGTTATCGGTGTGGCAACCAAGCAGCGATTATGGAGATTGATGAGCATATGAAGTATACGTTCTTGCAGTTTGATCCGGCGCCGAGGAACGGTGAGCCGATGGTGACACGGCGTACACCTGATTACTTTTTGTAAAGAGACCACGAGTAGCAGAATCAGGATACAGAACTCATTGAATGGCGTAGTCGCAGTATTAGGCAGTGAAAGGATAGATTGTCTAGTGAGAAGCGCTAGCCTTATCCAATAACGAGCTTTCCATCCTCTGAAAAGTCATACGCCGGAATCTCGAGGTTCAATGGAGCAGGTCCCTTCCTGATCCTGCCAGAGATATCATAGTGCGATCCATGGCACGGACAAAACCATCCACCGAAATCTCCAGCCTCGCCAATCGGTACACAACCCAAGTGCGTACACACGCCAATCATCACAAGCCAGTCGGGTTTTGTGACACGATCAGCATCCTTTTGAGGGTCCCGTAGTGCCTTCATATCGACTTCATTGGCTTCATTGATTTCAGACTCTGTGCGATGACGGATAAAGACTGGCTTACCACGCCACTTGACAATGACATTCTTCCCTTCCGGAATGGCAGAAATGTCCACCTCGACTTTTGCCATGGCAAGCACATCGGCACTCGCAGACATATTGACGAGCCAGTCGGTGACGGTGGCTTGTGCGGCAATGGCAAAGAGAGCGCCATAGGTACCGGTCATGAAGTAGCTGAATGCCCGGGATGAGTCGATATTGGCACTCTTCTTGCTGTGGGGATTGTTAGCCTCTCTTTACCTGAGCAAGCGAGAGAAAAGAGCATACCGGTAAGCAGAGAAATTTGGGACGGAGGTGGTGGACTGGTCTCGCTTGAGGGATGCTGGATTGTAGGCTGCGATGTTGACGGCTGGTCTTGTGGATGCCTTTGCGAGTGCCTTGAGGGAGGTACGGGCGAGGGACATGGCTGCTGCTGGCTGGGTGTCTCTTGTCTCTCTCTCTGGTCGTCGTCGCTGTTGCCGTTTCGTCTCTTTCGGGTCAGCACAACTGCAGCAGGGTTAGGCCGGCTCAAGTTAGGCTAAGCAACTACAACTACAACTCCAACTACTACTGCTACTGCTGCAACAACAGCAATGCCAGCAGCAAAGGAGGCACTCAGAAGGCACCTGCCACAGTCACGCAACACCCTCATGCATATACACGCAGAGCCACACGTCCTCGCTTCAAAATGCCGCATACAAGACGTCAAATTCGATGTGCGCGACGGAGAAGGCGTCATCAAGACCTTCGTCCGCATTAAAACGGCCCTCCCAAACTCATCCCTTCCTCAATTCATTATGCGTCAAGCACAAGACGACTATGTCTCTGCCACGAGCATGTTTCGTGCAATCTTCCCAGATGCATCGATGGAGGAGGAAGAGCATGAAATGGCAATCGTCAAGCGCGACTTGAATGCCAGATCGGATGAACACGCGTCGGGTGTTTGGATCCCCGGCACGCCAGACGCGTTGCAACTTGCCAAGGTGTATGGGATTGAAGCTTGGGTGGAGGCATTGCTACAGGTCGATACAACAGCACCCTCGCACACATCACCGACGCGCCGATCGTCGGCCGGGAAATCTGTGCCATCTGCGTCGAGTAGTTTCTCAGCAGACGTGTCAACGCAAGCACTCGCACCAGCGCTTGCACCCCCAGCAACGTCACGCCCTATTGCACCAGCAAAGTCAAAAGTTGCAAAATCACCAAAAAAGGCAAACGTCCCAACAACGGAGAAGAAGCAAGCGAGTAGTAGTACCTTGGCAAGTCTATCAGAGAGTCTTGTGGATGCAGTGGATGGTGCACTTGCGCGAACAAGAGAAGCGTTGCAACCTGAATCACTACCGCCGTCAAGCAGCAAGAATAACAACCACAACAATAATAATCACACTGGCAACGGTAAAGTCAAGGTCGTCCCAAGCAGTAACAACAAGAATTTGAAGAAGAAAGCAGCTGTAACGCCTGCTAGCAAGACACAAGGCAACGGCAGTGCAGGTGGACTTCTTGCACAACTCAAGCAAGATGCCTCGGAAGTACTCACTGCAACAGGTGCGCGACACGCTCCGCAATCTGTTGCTGAGATGTTGGCAGAAGCGAAACAGCAAGTTGCTGAATCGCGAAGATTGGATGCACAAGCACTCAGTCACCTCTCGCCTGCCTCAACAAGCCAATCGCACTCAAAGAAGCGATCGTTGGAGGTGGAAGATGGAACACCTACCGGACCTGAACAACCACGCTTGCATGGCAAGATGGAGGATGTTGCATTGCATGGCAAGATGGAAGCGGTGCCAAGAAACAAACGCACAAAAGTGGAAGAACTTGAGGTGCAAGTGGCGGCTGAACGGCGTAAAGTCAGAGCCCTTGTTGGGTTGGTATTGGGATTAGGAGCAACGGCTGTGTTGCCGTATGTGCTCTAAAGCAATCGGCATCTTCGTCCACTGTCCTTTTATTTCTCCTGTTCTTCTTGGATGAATATTCATTTCTAACCCCCATGTACTTCTTACACTGTCCTTCTCTTAGCCGTATCAAGATCCTGTATCTTCACTCGTTTGTCAGGCATGCCCCATCTGAATGGAAGTCCAACAATATCTGTGCAATACAACGCACTCGCGCTTCATCCTCTTCTCTACGTGCTATAGCGTTGCAAGAACAATCATGGTACGCTTTCTGATGCTCTGATCGAAGAAGCATCTCACATGATCAATAGGCTTCTGAAGCGCGCTTATTTTCGCTCTCCCAAAATACTGAACAGCTCATTCGCAAATTCAGGCTAGGTGGTGCAAAGCTTGGCAATGCCTACATTTCCTGTACCGTCGCTTTCTTTACCTTGATAATACGATGCTAATATACATACATCTAGTCAGCATCAATAAACAAACCCATGCGATTGCCGCATCGGCCGGTATTGAACAGATCGAATCTGTAGATGATCTAGTGGATGACTTGCCTGATAATACACCGCGTTATGTCCTCTTGACCTATGCTCTGCAGTATAAGAACGATAGTGGCAGGAAAGCTGACAAGTTGGCCTTGATTTATTGGATTCCTCGGACCGCCTCCACTGAAATGGCAACACTCTACGTCTGTGCTATATGGCATGATTTTCAGACGGTACTGACAATTTAGGCTTCTGCAAAAGTCTGGTTCCAGGAGAAATGCGATGTGGCCAAGGTGCTTGAGATTCGCGAAGCGGATGATCTGACTGAAGAGTTTCTTGAGGAGCGTTTGCGATGAAAGCACATGGACGGCGCATCTAACAAGACACGACGACACGGTTAAAGTCGCGATGTGGCAGACGAAAAGGCATGGCAAAGATCGTCAAACGATCCATAAGATGTTGTTTATAGTTCTAAGCATAAGGAAGCACAAGCAGGAAAGATTTAGCAAATCGGTTGTACTGCATTATAGAATGGTGATGAAGGGATTAGATGAGAAGCAAACAAGCTCCGAGTGAGCAAAGCTTTGTGAAATACTTCTTGTCAAAAGGAGAAATGAAGAAGGATGCATGTCCCAATCAAAACATCTCTCTCGTGTTGTGTGTGTGTGTGTGTGTGTTTCTGAAAGCAAATTTCACAGAACAGGAAGCATGTGATGAGCCCATCCCCCTTCCAAAGCTCCCAAAAAAATGAGTTTTAAGAACATGAATCACTGAATGACACAATGACAACCTTGTGACTTGGTGTCATCCAACTCCATCTGCTGCCGACCGAGTCCATTCAGTGCTGCCTTGTTTGCACCAGATTGTTCCTTGTTGTATCTGCGAATCTCCCGAACAAGGTTGTAGAAGGCCTCATCGACATTGACGCGTTGCTTTGCACTCGCCTCAACAAATCGGCATCCAAATTGTTTAGCGAGATCGCGTCCTTCTAGTTTGTGTTAGGGTCAAAGTAGTAATACTCAAAAGACAAACCTTGCTGCGATACTTGTCGTTCACCCTCGAGATCACTCTTATTGGCAACAACGATTACCGGGAAGTAATCTTTATCCTTGACACGGAGAATTTGCTGTTGAAACGTGACAATTTCCTCAAAGGAAGAACGCGAGGTGATGCTGTAGACGAGGAGAAAACCTTCGCCAGTACGCATGTACTGCTCCCGCATGGCAGAGTACTCTTCTTGCCCTGCCGTGTCGAGCACGTCGAGCAGTGCTACTTCATCATCAATCACACATTGCTTCCTGTAAGAATCTTAAAGAAATTGTTAGCAAGAGCCGGTGCAAGCTCAGACGTACCTTCTATTGTAGGATCGTACTCGTCGACAAAGTGTGACTGTATCAGTTGGATTGTCAGCGCTGATTTACCAACACCGCCGCCGCCTAGAAAGAGAAATGCGTTAGCTCATCCGTACAATATCGCAAGGACAGATGAAGGCGCTTTCGTCCACCAAGCAAGACCCAACTTACCGACAACAACGAGTTTGTATTCCCTGAGAAAGGCAGATTGTGATTTAGACATGGTGACCTTGATGTTATTGTCAAGAGTTGAATTTGGCTGTCTGGCTCGTCAGAAGATTAAAGGGCTCAGCAGGAGAGCGAGCTTTTGAACGTCGCGAAGAGGAAGAAGACTTCTGCTGTTGTTGAACACAGAGAAAGGCGACTGATGCTGTTGGAGGTTTTCTTGAACTTTGAAAACTGAGGGAGCGCTAAAAGGGTCGCTTGGTGTCCAGAAATGGGCCTTTTGTCCAAAAGCGCTGTGACCGAAGGGTCCTGACTTGTGCAAACTAGTCGGAGATTATTAAAGGCTGCGTCGAGAGGCTAGCAAGAAAGGGCGCGCTTGAAGGCGGGTGCTGGGTGAGGGTCTTGTTTTCTTGTTGATGGGCGACGAAGACTAGAGTATGCTTTTCGAAGAAACAAGCTTCTGTAGGACGTTGATGAGGCTGGGGCCCGAGACACAGAAGGCGCTTTTGAGGGAAGCAGAAGGGGAGGAAGGGCCTTGCGGGTGCGTGGGTCTAGAGAGTGTTTGTTGTGTGGGCACGACGGAGGGCACAGCGAGGGAAGCAGGCGCAAATGTCATTTTGGGTATGGGCGCACGTGTCGGCACTGCCCCTTGCACGCACTTTCATTCGCACAGCTGCACTACTCGACCATACTCATACCTGGCTGTTTGACAAGTGCCAAACTACTCGTAGCTACAGTGTTAGATAGAAGCAGTCGATACAGTGGACTTGCTTTAGCTGGAATTTCCCAACTTGCCCCATCTCACTGCTAGCTAGCTCATGCCTGCTCCAAAAGTAATTTGCTCCTATCCTCTGCGCATCCCTGACGGTAGATAAGCTCAGACCTTGCTGTTGAGCGGCTAGAGCGAGGTCAAGAATACAGGTTTGAAGTCGACTTTGATGCCCGGATAGACATCAGCGTACGCAGCTCTTTTCTTCTCCTCTCACCTCAGCTCACTCGTATCTCTAGCTACGTTCTGGTCATGCAGAGATCTTTGGTACCGAAATCACAGTAGGCCCAACATACAGCTTCACTGGAGCAAAAGGCGCCGTTTACTCTTGGCAAGGTTGCGAGCTTGAAATCAAGGGCACACCCTCCGCCAGCTATGTCTCTGATGAGTCGCCCATGATGGCCTACCTGAACTGTCATTTCGCACTGGCACGTCTTCGTGAAGAGGCAGGTCAGAGTGAAGCAGGCGGGCCTCGCGTACTAGTCATTGGTCCAGACGACGCTGGCAAAACGTCGCTCATCAAGATCTTGGCTAGCTATGCCATCAAGCAGGGACATCAACCTCTTCTCGTCAACCTGGATCCGCGCGAAGGCATGTCTACCGTGCCAGGTACCTTGTCTGTCATGCCGCTAACGAGTGTGCTTGATGTGGTTGATGGGTTTGGCAATGCAACAACCACAGGCATGACAGAACTGGCGCCAAGAATACCGCTCTCGTACTGTTTTGGATCGGATAGTCCAACCAACAATGTCAAGTACTATAAGCTACTCATGTCGCGCTTGGCTTCAGCAGCCGCTTCTCGAGCGACGAAAGATGCTGCACAAAGACAAGGCGGTATGCTGATTGACAGCAGCGGTCTGATTGATCAAGCGAAAGGCTATGACTTGATCCAAGCAGCTGTGTCGGAATTCAACGTCAATGTCATCATCACGCTTGACAGCGAGCGCCTTTACTCAGACATGTCACGCAAATACGACGGCAAGGATGGATTATCTGTCTTGAAGCTGCCGAAATCCGGCGGCGTCGTTGGTCGGGATTCGGCCTTCGTACGGGGTCAACAGCAAGCTGCCTTTCGCAAGTACTTTAATGGCGACGCACGGCAAGCGTTGTCGCCCTTCTCCTTGTCTGTTCAATTCTCGGATCTCAAATTGAAGCAGGTGGAGGAAGCAGGCGTTGGTGTGAATCACTCATTGCTGCCAATTGGCGCAGAGCAGCAGTCCTCTTCAAACGCACATGTTGCCACGTGTGAACCTAGTTCTCTCTTGCTTCATTCAATGATTACCATGGTCCAAGCTGAGTCTCACGACTCGGCAGAGGTTGTGTCACAAAGCAGCGTGCTGTGCCACCTCGTTGTGTAAGGATCGCAACACGCCGATCGGGTGAGCTAACTTCAGTACGGACGTGGATGATGCAAAACAAAAGATGACCCTCCTTTGCCCCTTCCAAGGCCGACTTCCCAACAAGGCTCTCATTGCAACGAGTTTCAAATTTCTCGACTAAACGTATGCATTATATAGAAAGACACAAAATCTACAATTGGCCATCGCTTCTTGAATGCCAGAAAGACACCTTCGTGCATCGCAAGGTCATAGGAAATAGTCCACTTCCTTCTTTGGCGCCTGGCTCTGTAGTTGGTGCTGTGTTGGGCCGTCATGTTCATTCTCTGGTGCTTCTGAAAAGACGTTGAAGAAGCGTCCACCAGCTTCATCCACCTCTAGTATAGACGCCATGTTTGCGCATCGATAGCAGTAATTGGGTGCCGACCAGACTGTTGATAGCCGATCATCAAATAAGACTTGATAACCTTCATTGCAAAGCTGATGTGCGCGTAAGATGTGATTCATGCCATTCAGGTGCAGAAACTGCTTAACGACTGCTGCACCGAATGTATAACCGGCACCACGCGGACTAATGGCAAAGTCATCCTTATCGGCATCTGGATCTGACCAGACGAGATCAGCCATGGGGCCTTCATGTGGGATTTCTCTGAACCGATCAATGACTTTTATTTGATCGAGTGTGTGTATGGAGGGACTCAAGCCGCCATGCACACCAAAGATTTGATTGTCAATGACGGCCGTTAGGGTGAGAAAGTCAAACATGGATGTAAAATAGTGCCAGACATGTGCACTGCCGTCATATTTCCGGACGCATTCTTGATAGAACCCATAGGATTGCGTCACAGCGCGTGACTCGTGATTGCCTCTGATGAGCGTCACTCGATTTGGGTATCGCAGTTTGAGGCAAGTGAGGAGAGAGATGGTCTCAACGCTGAAGAGACCACGGTCCACATAGTCGCCAAGAAACAAGTAATTGGTATGCGGCGAGTATCCACCAATTTTGAAGATCTCAAGGAGATCATAGAATTGCCTCGAGTCAGTTATTGAGCAGATGAAGGGAGTCCATACCCGTGAATATCGCCGACTACAGTCACTGGCGCTTGTAGTTGGACCACATTAGACTCTGACATAAGCAGCTCTTTAGTCTTGGTGCAGAGCAACTCCACCAGAGGTTCTGCCAGCAGCTGCTTCTTATAGAGCTGTTCAATCATGGTATCCAAGTCGAGCACATTAGACTTGGCCATGATGGCTTAGATTTACGCGTCGCGTCGCCCAGCAATTGCTGTATACTCTTCTCGATAGTCCTGTGCCAATTGAGCCCCGCTTTGTATTGTGATTGCTGGCCTGGCCTGGTTTATATAGCTCGTCGCCTTTGCTGTGTCCAATTACGCGTCTCGTTGATGTCGTCGCGGCAAATTTCAACGAGATGGGAAAATCACGATCTCGGCATCGGCTGATTCGGTCGATGCGTGCAGGTGAGTAAGCTGCTAGTCATAGCCCTGGCCCCTGAGACTGAGCGAGTGACGCCTGCGTATGGTAACCGTCCCCTGAGTTGCAGACAAACGAATATGGCGCGATGTTTGACCCTGAGCCATGCACAAGAAACATCAGTCGGCCCAATCTCTGCTCAAAGTCATAGTCTTCCAGTCTGAAGAGCGAGAGGTAGCCTTCATCAAGAGCCTATCACATGTGTTGAGTACAGCCTGGAGCAAGTCTACTACCTGTCGACGTGCCGTGCGATGAATGTCTGCTCCCCCACATTTTGGACTCGGCTCCACGCAACTGCTCGCGAATAGCACGCCATTCCAACCTCATCCCTACCAGCACTCGAGACTAAAGGCAGCAGCCCCGTCTCCCTCGTCCTCCATCTTCCATCAAAAGCAATCTCCCAAAGATGTCTGCAGAGAACCTCAGATTCGAGACCCTCCAGCTGCATGCCGGCCATCAAGTCGACGAGACAGGCTCTCGTGCTCCAGGCCTCTTCCAGACTTCTTCCTACGTCTTCAAGAGTGCAGAGCACGGAGCAAACCTCTTTGGTCTGAAGGAATTCGGCAACATCTACACTCGCATCACCAATCCAACCACAGATGTCTTTGAGAAGCGAATTGCCGCTCTTGAAGGCGGTGCAGCTGCCTTGGCTGTGTCCTCGGGTCAAGCTGCTCAATTCATTGCCCTCAACAATATCTTGACGACTGGTGACAACTTTATCTCGACGACTCATCTCTATGGTGGTACCTACAACCAGTTCAAGGTAGCCTTCAAGCGTCTCGGCGTAGAAGTGCGATTCGTGAATGCAGACGAACCTGAGCTCTTTGAAAAGGCAATTGATATAAACACCAAGGCCCTATACCTTGAGACGATCGGCAATCCAAGTTTCTCAGTGCCAGACTTTGAAAAAATTGCAGCTATTGCACAGAAGCACGACTTGCCGCTCATTGTAGACAACACTTTTGGTGCCGGTGGCTACCTCTTCAGGCCTCTCGAGCATGGTGCTCACATTGTCGTCGAGTCTGCCACTAAGTGGA